>OZ023337.1:20917526-20925026 GCA_964007535.1 Brachyptera risi
TAGTGAAAGCGAACATGGCGCTTAGAGGTGAGCGAAAAAAACAAATTGCAACTTGAAAAAATGTCAACAGTAAGAAATGATTGGAATGATTGTATTAATATATAAGAATGATTAATGATTCTAACACACGGCATTTCCGTATTGAAAATCTGTAATCACATTGATTAATATTTAGTAATAATAAATATAAGCGACAGTTTTCGTGATCATGAATTACCATCTGTTCTTTCAAAAACTGCAATTATTAGTTCCTCAATAACTAATTACTTTTATATTACATTTTTACATCGTATTTTTCATCAACAGTGTACACCAGAGCCCGTGAATTGCAGTACCCAAGTGTCAATCACTCATCTCTATAGATAGCTGTTATCTTAATCATTTTATTCAAATGCAATTAATCCTCGTTGTACAATGAACAAAAGACATTTGGTACCGGTGCATGAGTGCCATATGTTCACAAATACATATGTCTTCCCAAAGTGTGATGCCATTATGGGTATTCAGTTATAAATACGGGCATAATGATTGGGCAATAATTAATGCCCAAAGGATCACGAATTGACAACTATATAATAAGTATTATATATAATTTGTATCTTTCATCCTTAGCCCTAATTGGGGAACAATGATTTTGTATCAAGTTTCGATGTTATTATAAAAAAAAAAATTAGTAATAATATGATATAACAAAATATATATAAGTAATATAATATGTGATATAGTAATATAGTGATAATAGTAATGGTTTATTGATAGTATTTTCTAGTAATCTTGTTATAGATAGAGTACTTGAGAAGAGACACGCAGTAAATGTTACCCATACATTCATCTGAAAATACTAATGAAATACCCGAAGTCACCTAAATCGTTTAAATTTGAATCGTTCAAAAATGAATTCATTAATTTATGAACAAATTCTAGATTCGGCCTATTAACTTCAATCCAATTATTCAGTCGAACAAAAATGAAGTGCTTAATTAGTACTTATATAATAAACCATTAATTTCAAAAACACTTTCGAATATTTCAAGTTTGGGCCTACTTATGAATATATTGAAAACTTTCAAAATATTGAGTTATCAGCGAACGAAATTCATTTGATACGTCCTTGATTTCAATCGTAGATCAACCAATTCGATTTCATACATTTAAATAATTTCAAATATGTAATTTCATGTAAATTTTATCATACCATTGGCAATTAATCACTTTCAGTTCCAATAGCTTTGATTACAAATATGTTCAAGAATATAACAATAATAATTGAGTAGTTCAAGTAAACAAATGTTTACGTGAACCATTTCTTACAACCGTTGTGAAAGACCCTACCAGTAATTCCACATGAACGTATCTCTATATTATCAATCATGGAAAACCGTACAATCAAGAGCAATAGAAAATTGCTATGATTAAACACTAATTTCTCATTATTCATTTCCTCCATGTAAATATAAACTTAAATATTACTGAATTTAATATTTTATTACAACTTTAAATTATAATAGACTTACATTAATAGATGGATATCGTAAAATACCGGATTTATATAAATGATTCCGCTTGACCTTGCTTAAAAAATAACCATATACATCACAACGAGAAGTACATAAACTATTAAATTTTGATTTGATATAAGTATTGATAATCATTTCACGAAGGTTAGGTTGTTTGAGGTCTTCAGGCATTGACCCTATACCGTTCTATGGTCATATTTGATTAAAGTAATCGAACCTGACTATAAATGGTTCAGCCAGAAACGTAATGTATGGCTTGAACCATGGCAAAAGTAAAAGTATTTTTTCTATCTAGCTACGCAAGTCAATCTTGTGATATTGAAGGGATTTGTCAGGTTTCAGACGAACAGAAAATTGACTTTTACTTTCGGCTTAAGGTTTACACAGTGAAGAACATGTATGTTTGAGGAAGTTCGTGCAATCAGTTCTTGTAATATTCACTATTTTATTAATTTTATTTTCGTGTTATTTAAGTTACACGTCTATAAAAAAAACATGATACATTTCAATACTGTGATTTTTTCAAGTAAAAATGTACCGAAGTTACAATATATCGAATTTGACATATAACTTGACATAACTCGAGCCTAAAATCCTTACAAAATTCGAGCCTGACACATAGTGTAACTGGCATAAATCACGAGTTCGTGTTGAATGTTTTGTCAGAAAAAAGTTAATTTCTAGAATTATGGAATTATGTCAAAAGTAGCATGTTCATATCTTATTTTAAATAAGAAATGCATAACCTCAATTATTAGAAAACAATATCACTCTTGATATTTCTATGCTCTCAATGTAGCACTGTGTTGCATTTCACGATTTTACAAAGTCAGTATTGAAAGTCGACAGCTATATCAGATCTACACGGACTTCTTTGTGAAGCAACACAAGTTAGTAGATAAGTAAAATTGCCGTCCCTATTATTCATAATATGAAAAACATATAATAGTGAAAAATAATGGAATGAAAAAATCTTGTATAGAAAAAAAGATATCGATTATCGAATAGGTTGAATTTTGAGCGTCACCTAGCCTATCACCATACCTCCATTTATTTGTTTCCCAAATATACATTTATATTATTTTTCTTCATCATTTAAATTTGGTTCCGCCATCTTTAATAATCCTGTTAATTACTAAAATCAGCCTTTACACAGGGACTCTCTTCCCTACATGGGCTTCTTGTGTTACTATTGTTTCTGTATGAAATGAATTTAAATGCTCTGTATGATTAATGCAAGAAAAAAAATGATGATGAAAATAATAATAATAAAAAAGCTCATGCAATCAATAAGAACTACTTCCAGTTGATTACCCGTGGGAAATGTCATCATGTACGTCAATCATTCCATTCATTCCATATGATAATAACCCATGTTTACCGTCCCGATTGCTCGATCGGTCGTCCCCTACCGCAATGCGAAGGACTACAAGCGTGATGAGTATTACTATGGGTGACAACTGACAATAACATGTCAGGGTGACAGGAAAAATATGCCCTATGAAATGACGAGATGTCAACATGTATTACAGTAATAGGCTTCTAGAGGAAACACACTGACATGGACAGATACAAAATACGAGTAATTAGCTAAGTAATTGTCAAGGTTATAAATAGATTCATTTCATTTTAATGACGCGGTTTCTGGTTTAAAAGTAGAAAGTCGTTCATGGATTCAATCGTAAATATGGTAGAACGTTTATTCGTTGTGAATCTTATTTGAAATGTAAAATAATCTTTAAATAAATAGAATAATAATAATAATAATAATAATGATAAAAATATAAAAATGAATATAAAAATATTTCTAGAATATTTGAAATGAAGAAATAAAGAAAATGAAAATATAAAAAAAGAGAAAAGAAAGGAAATATAAAATTAAGAATATTTATTTATATTTAAATATTTAAATATTTCTGAAAATAATTTATTTGAAAACGATGGTAAGTTCAGCGTATTTTTTTCAAAAATAACGAAATAAAACATGCTGAATAGTAGTAAAAAGAACTAGAAATTACGATGAACGAAGGCACATCGATACTTTACAATTGTTGAAGCACCACCATTTGTCCTTAGAAAATTTCATTTTCAAGATTTTACCATTGTTTTTCATTATAACACATGACACAAAGCCATTGTTCCCCAAATACGGCATACGATGATATGGTATATGGCATAGGACCGTTCGGTCGGGGCACCACAATAGCAATTTCATCACCCCATAAATTCATTTTCGTGATTTTCTTGAAATATTCCTGTATTTTCATGAAACCAATACCAATTTGAAGACTCAATTAACAAAAAAAAACGTTTTTTCCAGTTCAGAAAGGCTTCTCGACTATTACATTTGAATTAATTAGATTCATTCAATCGAATAATTGAATGAATTAAAACTTCTCAAGAGCAGATATATGACTAATCTGCAGCTGCAGCTTTCTTTTTCGATTGGCTTGTTGACTTATGTTAGGAAATACGATAGTTATATCAGTTACCTATACAGCTATTTATACTTTTCAGTCATTCTATGTATCAAGCAATTGAGAAACAATGTAAAATACAAAAAAAAAACTATATAAGTTGACTGGCTATTGTGATATCTGAAGGTCACTAATGATGAGCTTCAGATGAACAACTAACAAGATAGTAATGCAGCCGGATGTGGTTTTAAGGTGTTGACACCAAAGAGGAAGCCACGTAAAGGAGACTTGTTTCAATCGAAAGATGAAGGCGCGAACCAACCGTGCGCTATTGGTGTAGGATAAGGAGGACGGTCACTCGGAAGTATCACTTTCATGAATACACTTGTAGTTTATCAACAGGTATGCATTGACAAGTTGATTTGCAAGCGATCAGCCTTGAAGGTGTAAAGGTTAAACTCTCTGCTTAATGAATGTTTTGTCTCTAATTATAACCTGAAAAAGCGGATGAAAAAGCGACCGTCGTTTTCTATCACTTAAATGTGTGTTTTATAATTTTTACAGCTAAAGATTACAAACTGAAGATTTATAATAGTTTAGTACAGATTTATAGAGTTTGTGTTCGGAGGATGGATTCATTATAGTTTCTTTATATTTACATACATGTTAGTTGCTTCTGTTATAAAAATGTATGTATCACATAGGCCTACTTTATAAATGAACAGAAATAGTAATAAATCGAAATGATATGAAGAAAATGTTTGATTAAAAGATAATCGAAATATTGCAAAAAATAATATATACAACATATGGCATGACAGATTGAATTGATACTTTTAAAGCCAATTTCTATAATATATTTATATAGTTTTAAAAATATAACTACTATCAATCCCATGGCTCAAAAATGAATATTTCTCAATGAAGTACAATATATTTCCTGATCATATACAGCGATATTTTATCCTTTTAACTCCTGTGATGATCAAAGTTCAAAGTTGACGGACAATTGCCAGTTTTCATCAGTATAGGTCACTTGTACCTGAATGGCACTGAATGTCTCTTAGAATGTATGATATACCGAGATGTGTTTTCAGAGTTTATAATAAACATGTACTCTACATTCTACAAGATATAGGCCTACACATGTAGTAATTGCAGTTCACGACCTTTAGCAATCATATCAGTCGTATAAGTATAATCTTGACCAGTTAACATGTTCTATGTGGTCAGTAACATAACAAAAGGTCATTCGACAAATCACAATGTTGGTCATATCATTAAAAACAGGATAACTCGGTATAGAATATATTTTTATCAAGTTTGTCGTGAACTCGAGTTACCTGAATAATATGAAAGATTGTTGTAGAAATGTGTGAGAATCAGTTTCATATATAAAGAGGTATATTGTATATAAATCCATATTTAAAAAATAAGTTTACAAAAAACTGAAGTCACCGTTGGGAGTGGTTCCGAATCTCGCATGAGGTATGGGTTTTTGTAAACGTCATTTAATATCACTTCATCGTTTCATAATCAACCTGCTCATTCGTACCCCCAAATAGTCTAGCTGCTGGTGAGGTCGTTAAGCAAACATTAATCGATCGATTTAAAAATCAGTAATAATTATAATTTTTTTTTCATATATTATCATATAACGAGTCAAAGTGGCAACTATTCTAGCTTCATTTGACCGATAAATATATTGGAAAACCAATGATTTGGAAAGCTGACCAGATTTAAAAAGCTGAATATCGAATATATAAATCAGAATACTTCACCGTTTTTAATTAGGTAATTTAAATATTAATAAAAATCTCAAACCGTAGCGCAAGTTCAATGCTTCAGTTTATAAAACATTAATATTTGAAGAGTAGGAAAATGTTTTACTACTTCAAAAACTTGTTTCCACGCTTTCCAGATGGTTCACACATCGAGCTACGGTCCTAAACTTGTAATACATTTTATATTTGGAATAATGAAACTGCACGCGCTATTTAAAAAAGGTGTGCTTTTATTTTTAGCTACTATCATGCCTACTGGTATTTCATTTTATTCTAAATGACGTTACATTTTCAAAAAGTGACAATAAAATTATTTACAATAATTCATAATATAACATACGTTATGTAGAAAGTCGATACATCTGTTTTAATTAATAAGTTGATGTCTTAATTCATATTTTAATTCACATCATATAGGTCTACACTTTGTTTTGCCACAGAACTACAAACAAAACTACAATCAAATAAAAAAATAGAAATTATTTCGTGTAGGCCTACACTTGAAGCACCCTAAAGTCGACTTAGTGAAATACCAGTTTTGGTCAAACATCCTCAACGATCCGAGATTTCAAAATTTAAATTCGAAAGACACTCACAACTCAAAACAACTCTCTCATTTCAAACAATTGTCCATTCACAACGGATATTTATCAGTATAAACTTATTCGTAAAAGTATGGTTTGTCAATTGAATTTCATGTTTCCCTTTACAATAACCTGCAGTTATAGCAGTGGGAAAATAAAACTGTTTGAGAAGTCAAGCATTGCTCTTGATTTTACATCAACCTGTACACCCCGACCGATTAGATTAAAAATTGCCAAAAACGTATAAAATTTGACGTAATTCGGATCCGATGCTGTCATAAACAAGCTATCTGATTGGTAATTTCTTACTGCTAGATTTTTGTTGTGAATTGCTATGAAAAGATATTATTTTTATATATATTGGGTTCAACGACGCACTATTATGATAACTAAGATCTATTTGCATCGGATGAATGATTGATGGGATGATGAGATGAAGGTTTCTCAGGTAATAGAATAAAGAGAAGGATGCGGTCGTGGCCTATATCCTATATTATGAGAACCATCCCAGCATTAGCCTAGACTTTACAGAGGGAAACCACGAAATAAACCTGTAAACAGAGGGAAACCACGAAATAAACCTGTAAAGATGGATGGTGGCGGGGATCGAACCAGATCCAATATGCCCCTTCACCTCCCGGATCACATGCAGCGAACGCGGTAACCACTGCGCTTCATATGTGCCGGTTAAATATATTCTTACTCTTCGAGTTGAGTAGCTCAAGGCTCAAGCTAATATCTATTGTGAATCAGCATTTAAGGCGTTTTCCTCATCAGATGACGTAATCACGACTCTGCGTGCACTGTACAGACCAACAGGTTGTGCACTTGTTTTAATAGGTCAGATCTTAGAAAAGTAGAATGTATTACATGAATTATATCATGCTTGATTGCGACATACACAAACAGAAACAAGTATCTGCGAAAGAAGAGGACGCGAACCACCTGTGCGCTAGTGGTGTGAGATTGAGGAACAGTCGCTCGGAACCTCATTCTTTTGAATGCATGGTATATATAATTATATACATATATAACTTGATTAAAATCTAATTGATCTTTCTCTGTAGAATATTTACATACAATCTTTCTATATTAAGGTGGAACTAATTCGAGTACAGGCATGTTATGATGGTTCGTCCGTGTTTTCCTATGAGAAATATCACCACTACTTCATAAAATATAATTATTACGGTCATTA
>OZ023337.1:20930026-21015026 GCA_964007535.1 Brachyptera risi
TATACAAACAAAAACTATAGACAAGATTCATAACCTATAATTTTGAATAAGAGAATGAATTGATAATTATCATAAATATAATTATTATAAATATCAAATCGACATTAGCATCTTTTGGCGGGTATTAATTACAGGACTCAAGATGTTACGCTCGATCATCATTGATTAGATAAATACATCTTTTTTCTAAAGTTATATGAACAACTAACTAATACTTTTTTCTTGACTACTGACAGCTAAAAAGTCACCAGAAAGACAAGTAGGGGAACTTTATTTCTGTTTATCTGGATCTAAACATAATATTAAATCCACAATTATTTGAATTTCTAGTATCGTTCGCTGGATCTCCTAAATAAAACTAATAACAGGGGGCGGATTGATATGAAATACTTGGGAATTGTGTCGATTAGCAACAGTATTTCGTGCCTTACTACATGCATGTCGTTTTACATTGCAATATAGTTGCGAAAAGGAGCGGAATAATATTCCATACTAAGTCACAAAAATAATAAATAAACTAGATAGATGATCACCGAATGACAATTTACTCATTAGTGTGTGAGTGAATAGTATAGTAAAATGTTAAAATCGAGTAATTCACAATGAGATGTTGGAAGATTAGTTGGTGCAAGTAACTATAGAAACAGCTCAATTATATAAGATTTATCTTCGCTCTCTTGATAGACAACTGGCGAACTGTGAAATAAACATGTTTAACATATATTACAAGTTACAAGCTGCATTACAGACTATGTATCTCAAGTTTAATTGGTTTAATAATTGTTCACTTGTAACCAGATTTCTCACACGCGATTTCTCACCGAAATGCAATTCGTTTATATAACCGTGGTGAATAAACCATTTAATCTGAATTTGGTATTTAATTTAGCGTGCGGTATGAAGAAGAATTTAATCAGGTTCACTTCGGACGTTATCAAATCAACTGATATTGAAGTGAAGGAGAGAATATCGGACATGATTTGTCGATTAGGCCCACTATCAAAGTCTCATAATGATACACTATATATAACTATAATAATATGATATATTTATATCATTATAATATACTGTTATGATAATAATTCTTATATTTTTGTATCTAGATTTGAATACATTCATTCTTAGATATTTCTCAATGTACACAGCTATGCTAATTCAGTGGACTCATGCCTATTCCAACATCATAAAAGTATATATGTAAAAATGTAAGTAATTGAATATAACTCACATATATATAAATCAAGAAAAATGAATGAATGAATGAATGAATGAATAAATACGTATTTCTTGAAAATCCCGAACGAAATGTTATCCTCATTAGGACTAAACATTCATCTTCAATAATGTACCCGTAGTTCGTTTGTATAAACTGCAATAAAAAAGTGTACAATCTCATACGAAAAAATACCGTATATTTGTGCATACTGCAAAGTTTGTCTACTGTTAGAGTAGAGTAACAGCCAAAGGAAATAACAACATGTTACTCTTAATATATGTTGGTAAACTACCACCAAAACTCGTGTTATGTACTTGACTACAGAAGCAAGTTGTCTAGTAGATGTCTAAAAGAACTGAATTGCATTCATTATACAAGTAGGCCTATATGATGAGCATATTACATGTAGAAATTAACACAATTTTAAATGAAACAATATCAACAAATATAGAACATAAAACAAAGTTCAGTACAGATATTCACGCTACAGTTACGACAAATATTTTCAGATGCAGATTATTGTTCGCTTATCCCATCGACAACTAAATTATTTGGGGGTAAGAATAGTTGAATCCATAACGCTTACAAGAACCAGTGCTTTGTGTGCGGGACTCGAACCCACGGCTGACTGAACTCAAGTTTCTAAAGCAGTGTCTTGATTAACTGAGCCAGATCACATTAATCTCACTCATTTGCAGGTTATGTTACTACTTGGAAGTTGATTAATTGACATGATGAATGGGAATCATTGCGCGTGTCTATTACGTTTGAACGATTCTTACTGGATTCTAAAGGAGCTCCAGTGATTATTATTAAGTATTACATCGCTGAATACAAATAATGTGTAAACATACAACGCTTTAACGACTTGAAAATCGATGACCTTCTTTCTTTGGATTAATAAATATATGGTTAACTTATCCCACCCCATTAGTCATCATCCAACGCCCTCTGTAATTTATCTTAATACCACGCTTTCATATACGATAGAATATTACATAATATAATAATGATAATGAATTGTGAAGAATATATAATAAATATATGAGTACAAATCCATGATCAAATTAAGTACAATAATGAGATTGAATAATCTCCAGTATGTTCTATGTTTTGATTGTTTTTTTAATTGGAAATATTTGTTATAACATTCATGGTTAAACGTTTATATACAATTATATTATATTTCAACCATTAAATAAATTCTTCGTATTTTGTTTAGTATTGGAGTTTCATCCAAAATTTGAATGTTTTTAATTTAATTGGTTCACTACAATACTGTAGTTCTCTTTCGTATAATAGAAGTGTAGACTGTAGATTCTTATTAACAACTTGTTTTATCAACTAAAAAAGAGAAAACAAAAGTAATAGATATGAAACTGAGCAAATGAAAGGCACAACATCAGAACTTGTACACAGGACAATGCACTCTTCATGACATATACCTGAACATGGATCAAATGATTTCAATTTAAAATAGAGTACATTTTGCTATTACTTAATGAACACATTGACAATGAGTGAATAGTGGGTGCGGTCTCAAAGTTACTTCCTACAAATCACAATCAAAACCGAGACATTTTATAAATTGATTTTAATTTCAATTGTTTTTTCAATCCTACAATTCTATTAGAATCCGCTTCAATCAATAGAATCTAACACAAAAGACCAATAAATTGGATTACACTTTTTCAAACAAAAAACATCTAAAACGAGTAACATCCATCGATACATGAAGACAAAAACTTTCACTTTTAAATATAAATTGTTACAAAAATCAGAACAAAAAAGAACTGTCAATAGATGTGCTTCTGCAGTATGACGTAATGTCTGCAAGGAAGATTCGATGCTCAGTATGGGGCCGAAAAATTGTCGTTTTCTTTTATTCGTCACTTTACGTATAAAGATACATCACAATCTCGGCAGACTTTCGCTTTTCGCTTGAAAACAATCTCGTCCATTTTCTACTATGTATATCATTATAATGGAACGAATTATAAACTATTATACATTCAGCGGGTGTTGTTGCAATATAATTGTCATCATCTGATGAATATATAATTATAGTAGGCCTAGGCCCTATACACTTGACTGTAGTAATGATTAGTTTGGTGAAAAGCGCGATTTTATATATATATATATATATATATATATATATATATATATATATATATATATATATATATATCCATTTCCGGTTTGATAAACGTCATTGTAGAGAATGGAAACGTAATTGTAATGATAAAATATACAAATGAAGGGAATTATTAGTTATTTTCAAGTGTTAGAAATGAATAACGATGGTCGAAAAGTTCAGTGAACATCAAACAATTAGAAGAAGTACAAAAGGCATTTTTTAGAACGAATCATTTGCTACGCGGTTAATGTCACAAATTAATTTTAGATGATATTTCTTGATGTATGTTTCACTTTCATTTCTAGTAGAAAAATATGAGCTATAAGTAACAGGTGAGTCGAAAATACTGACAGCATAAACGTTGAAATTGTACAAAACAATTAGTTACACCTTGTTTCATTTTTTAAACATTTGTGATAAATATGGGAGAAATTATAGACATCGTCTTCAACATTTATACATGATACATAAACAAAATATCAAGAAAAATGATTATTTCCTTTCTCTTTTTATAAAACAATCCGATGCTGACTGCATCATAAACTCAAGATGTTACTTGTTTTGGCACAGTGTCATGAAGGTACGACCCTGACATAAAAGATGAAACGGCGGAAAAGAAACAAAACATTAGTTTGAAACAAAATTAGGCAAAAATACAGTAATTAAAACATAGTCGGTGTTCAAACCAACATTATTCATAATTTTGTGAGCATTAAATATAATTTTGCGTTTATAATTTTCCCTTTTCTAAAATTTCTGTTCACTAATCAGTTTGGTGGAAGTGCCGAGTTTATGATTCATTATACCAAAGACCTCCAACATAACAAACTAAAATATTACCGTTATTAAATTATTATACGAATTATTTGATATCATCAACAGATTTCTATACAGACATATTTTTCAAGATGAGGTTGTTATTCATGGAATTGATCAAATGAATATTTGCACAAACAATAAATGTGTACGGAAGAGTAAGAATTATCGATCATGTAGGAGGTAATGTCGAAAATATTAGGCACAAATGTTTAGCAAACAGTTTATTTGGTTGTGATGATGTGATGGGAATGGGATGAAAGTAACAACGGGAGTAGTCGAGTACTCTTGAAATGAGGTATATAAGCGACGGTTTCTACCAATAAGTTATAAGAAACTTGAATTTCATTGAAGTTTATTTATTATTCGTGCAGAATTTTCAACTTTTTAAAAAGTATGTGTATAGGCCTACCCAATCAATTACCGAAATCATAATTCAGTCAAATTCATGTCAGAAGACGTGCATTGAAACAAGTAAAATATCTAAACTCGCATCTGCGAAAGAAGAATGGCGTCTACTAACATAAAAAAAATACAAATATCACCCTTCTATTTGTACAGGGCTGTGGTATATTCACGTTTATAAGATATTTCCATGGTAAGGTTCACGGAAAAATGTAAAATTGCATCTTTCACTGACAATAAATCTTTGAAGTTGCATCGAAATTGTGCTATTTACCGAAGTTTACGAGTTGGTAGACGACTTTCTTTCATGGATACAAGAATAGTAGAATTTATATATAGGCTTATATATCTAGAATTCAGGGAGAAGCCCAACCATAGAACTAGATCACACTCTACTATATATAACAATACTCTCTTTTACATTCATTGTTGTAACACATGAACGTGGCATGAGCGTCAAGGCATTGCGCTTATATTATATTCGTGAATAGGGCTTATGAAATAACTGATTATTCTATATCTTTTTGATGTATATATATATATATATATATATATATATATATATATATATATATATATATATATATATATATATATATATATATATATATATATATTCTATATCTGTTGAAACATGTCAAACAGGGCGTAATAAACTTCCCTCCACAGTGATGGGTGGTAAAACACAACCGACCGTTACCACTATAACACATACGGAAAACGGTCGATCGGGACTACAAGATCCGGGTTCGAACCCAAGTGGGAAGACTGGAGGCTGTTCATGAATCACCTCGCAATACATCTGTCATACTGCACACATATGACCTTGAATCTCCTTGATAAAACCACACTATATTGTTAAAACCACTCCGATGAAAACAAATTGAAACAACAATACGTGCATCTTTATTATGTGAAGCGTGCTTCACCTGATTTCTAAACTGACATCAATATATTGTTATGTAAAGTTGTTCATCTTTGGTACAACTGAAACTAGATCGATCAAATGTTGTCCTAACACCGAGGCACGGTGTGGAACTACTTGCGTACAAAACGAGTTTCTGGCGGTTTTGAGGAACTGACACACCCAATGCAGCTTTAATGTTTCTATTTTAGTAAACTTTATTATCATTTTATGGCAGTTTATTATTTTGCTGAATTGCCAGGGTCCGAGTTTGGAGTCACCTGGCCTAGATTTGATAATGGAGCACCCCCTGACCCAATTAATGATTCGTAAGCTGGGATTGGAGGGGAATATATATAGTTTGTGGACCAGGTGGGGTTAATCGGGTTAGCCAATTGCTCTCTTTATTCTGATAAAGTGGTAGAAAGAAGATGGTCGTGACCTAATATTGAGGACCTATCCCAGTACAACTGAGGAAATCAAAGAAAAACTCAGTCAGAATGGTACATCATAACGGGAATCGTTACCTGGTCTCCTGAATGCCAATTCAGCGCACCAGCGACTGATCCAGGCGTCTCAGAGGTAGCAAAAGCACAACAAATTTGAGATGACACAGTAAATCATACAGACTGGTTGATCACAAGTTCATTTACCATGGTGACCATCAGAAAATAACCAAGAGCCAACTGTCAGTATCAACCAAACTAAGCTTTTAATTAGATATCAACACGGATATCAAAATGCGTATTTGAGCGCAGAGCCAATGGGATCCAACAGTCAATTCTTTAACGAACAGCAAGGGTAGTAAGATGATCAGTGGTTCACTTTGGGGTGGACAATTTAGATTATCATTGTTTGCCCCCAACATCTGGGTAATTTGGGGGTACGAATGAGCGTATTGTTATACCACTGTATTGTTGTTACACTTATATAGCTCTCAAGCCAATGCTCTGGTTGACTGGGCTAGACCAGAGTTACGGGGTCAACTTGGAATTTTTCTATCAAGATACAATGCATTTTCAAAATGTAATGAGTTGTCATTCAGCAGTACATTTTTTCAATTCATTTTATATAATATTTTGCCCTACAATTTTTGGTGAGTTTTCAAGTTTTTTTTAGAAAAACATACGGACTGTAGTTTGCTCTACTCTGGTATGATTCAGCTATATAACTTTTCAAAATACTCAACATTTTGTATCCATTATTTTTCTCCTCAATATTTCTTCTTCATCAAATCACACACTATTCACAATTGAATCAAAGCAGACTGGCCTGGTTTCCTGAACTTTTATTAATAGTGTAATAACGTGATAAAAGTATGAATTTTGGTCAGATATTCGTTTACAAATTGAATCCATTAAAATATACAAAATGAAATTTAGAAATAAAATCTAAGCGGATCTTCGCCATTAAGGATTGAATATTTTATTCGAAAGCTACCTAAATTTGAAGCCACTAAATTCAATTATAAGATTTAATAAAGACATACTTTATTTCACGAGCAAACTTGCTGTAGGATAAAAAAAAGCCACATTAACATAGTTTTGAAAACATTTAAAATTCTTTCGGAAGCATTAAATTGGATTTCAAGATTTCATCGGTTTCTATACAAAGCGTGGTCAACCAAGTGCTGATCGTATAATTAACAATAGACGGTCTGTAGTTCCCGATGCTTCATCACGGTAACCACCATAGTTTGTGTTGTAACCACAAACAATAGAATGAAGTATGAACCAATATAATATATATAAAATAGCTCTGTGAAGTAGGTCTACATTATGAATTATAATAGCACTATCACTCTTATAAGATCTATTATAACTATGATTTTTCCGGTAACGGTTTACCGTCTTCCCTATCCGTTAATGATAACGGCCGAGTGTCTTGACCCGGCAACATTAGTTCAATGAAATGTCGTATAATAGAAGAAAACCGAAACTACGGATATGAATATGAATAATTGTTTCTTGGCAATCGAGCTGTTGAGTGAAATAAAATATAGTTTACACGGTGTGAAAATTATTTATTTTTCTCCCCATTAATTGAATGTTTTTTTTAATGAATTCTACTTTACCTGTCATATATAACTTGAACCGTTCATATAGAATATCGATTGAATTAATGAATAAATAAATATACGAGATGCATCTGTTGATTTCAATGCTCAATTCAAGTGCTAATCAAGTTTTAATCCTCATCATTCCTGCCTATCATTGAGATAAAATGATTATCACGGTGAAGTTAATTGCATATTGTAGGTATATTATTAGTGATTTTCTTCTGAATAATTTGAGATGAACATAGTTTAGTCGTCATTTGAAGCATAAAATTCAATTCTTCTTTAAAATGATGCCATAATTGCACAGTAATGTAACTCTTCTTATTCGGTAAGACTGGTATATATTTCAAGATTGATTTTAGTATTAGTATTGATAAAAATTTGACAAGGGATGCTTATCCGTCAGTTAACAATGACACGAATAACTGAATATTCTATCGATTTTTTACTGTAATATCAACAAATTCATTTTATATCAATTGTAATTTTGTATACTTTTTGATAAGACGTAGGGACCACGAAGGTCCATGTACCATGACCATGTAGGTCTATATGCCTACATGAAAATCAACTAACCGATAATATTTCAAATGTGAGGATGCGCTAATGAATAAAAATAAGGGTAATACGTATATATGCAAGGCGTTGTTTTCACTTAATATCTTTCGTAATCTGTCCAATTATCTAATTCACTCTGCAATTTACGATTATACAGGATATATTTCCAAATACCCATTACACAGTTTATCAGAATGTTCAGCTTATTTTTGTTAAATTTATCTTCGGGAATACTAATGTTAGAAAATATATTTCTATTGTTGAGTTCTAAATTATCATGAGAGTGCGTTCTCTCCTTGTTGGAAGGAAATATTCAAATCGAATATTGGCATCAACGATTAAAAACAATTAGTGTTGCAATGTTCTAGAATACACAGAAACCACTGAATATGTCACCAAATCTCAACGGTGGATTAATCATTCAAATGTATAATGTAACGCAACTATACAAACTTGAGGTTTTACGCTAATTACAAACAACTGTTAGACTACAAGTGAAACCAGAATAATATATTTTATCTAATGATGACTCATTGTTTTGTTATACATTCCCATTAACGATTAGACGATTAGACATTTTGGGGTACGAATTACTATACGTTCTCTTCTCTCGTCATGTCATCAACCGTATAGGTGATCATTTCGAGAGGTTCAAATAAATCAACATTTTAATTCGATAGAAGTGAATAATTTTCAACACAATACACCAACACAACGATATATGCATTAAAAATGATCGACTTTTTTCATATACCTTTCAACTTTTACCTTTGAACTGATGTATACACATGTGAAACGTCGACACCATGGACAAAAATGCTATGAAGTATTCAGATAATGGAATAGATAATATTTCGAATTCGCGTATTGCGTAGATATTGAATAGAATTGTGATCTTTCAGATTAGAATTGTTAATATAACATACCTTTTAAAAGTCAACTGAGAGTTCAGATCGATATATATATATATATATATATATATATATATATATATATATATATATATATATATATAAATATATATATATATATATATATATATATATATATATATATATCTATACATATATATATATATATATATATATATATATATATATATATATATATATATATATATATATATATATATATATACACACATATATATATATATATATATATATATATATGTATATATATATATATATATATATATATATATATATATATATATATATATATATATAAATATGTTATATATATATATATATATATATATATATATATATATATATATATATATATATATATATATAAATCAGATTTTCACATTGAGATGTTCTCAATGTTCACAAACAAAAAGTAATTTGGGTGAAGTGGAAAGTTTGTTTGTTGATCCAGTTAAGTGTTCAATCGGTATAAACCCAACGCAAAGCCTACTTGACTTAAGGTATATGCCGATCCGATCAGGATGATACTGATTCGATCAGGAAGATGCCGAACTAACAACCATGCAGGCTATAATAAAAGCTCTGGTTAAAAGGTTTATAAGTACGTGTCTGTTTCAATATCTAAACATCATATCGTAAAGAATTGGTGCACGATATTTACCATCATCTTATTCGTCTCCTGCAGCTTCGTCGCCGTCTTACTCGAATCCTGTTGTTTCGTCATCAACTTCGTCTCGTAGCTCCTGACCTTCTCTTCCAGACACTTCAAGGTATCATATATCTCCTTCAACGTCGCACTCTTTTCTTCAGCTGGTAACATCTGACATCCCAGTTCCTCAAACCTTTTCAGTATCTCCCTTACAGTCAACTGTTCCTGTGTCGTGTTTACAACATCCTCGATGTTTGTCTCTTCCATGATTGTCGCCATCCCCTTCGGTTTTCTACCCAACGTTTGCATAAGTAGAGCCTTTTTCCATTTCGCTCCTGTACTGAATTGCATCCGATCGAATAACTGTGAGAAGTCTTCTTCGACTATAAACTCGATCGATAGTTTTTTCTCATCCTCTTCGACGTTTTTAATATCTTCTCTGTGATGGTGGACTTCGATTTCAACTTGAAATGAATTTTCTTCTTTTTGTCCTTCCCTTACGACAGAATCATAGTAATCCATGGTCGACTCCTCATCAGTTCTCGAACTGAGACTACTTTTACTCCGGGCACTATGTAACTCTGCCCGGGGAATCGACACGGGCACATCGTAGAAACCTGCGTCTGGATCATTATCAGCATTTCTGAATAGAATCGTTTCAGGAATTGTCGAATCCTCTGAAGAATTATTCTCTTGGGAACCTTCAGAACTCGTCAGTAAGGAATCTGTTTTAGAACTAGATGGATTTGAAATATCACAATTTACATAATTTTCGTTTTTAATTGCTGAGTATAATTCTTCCTCATTATTTGTATTCACTTGTATAGGTATTTCATAGTTTGAATAATTAGGTTCTAATGGTTCAATAGGTGTTGCATCTATTATAGTTATAGTATCCTGTATGGTAGTGGTAATGGGTTCATTTGTACAGGAACTGCTACTGGAAGGGTTATTGATGTCAGTCCCGGAATCATCCTGTAAATCCTCTTCTGACAAAGATTCTTCCTCATCACTTCCGGTCGATGCAACTAATAAACTATCCTCTGAAACTGCATGATTCAACAATTGCATCACTCTTTGTTGTTCCTTGTCTAACCAATCTTCACTGTTTTGATCAACTGCTGCTGGTAATTCTAGGTTTGTCGTTTCTTCGACGTTTGTCGTTTTTATTTCCTCGTCAATATCCACGTGAACCTCATCTGTCAAGAGAATTGTCACGTCTTCGTAATCGTTTAGATTGTATAGTTCATCGATTTGAGTATCAGTGCATGTGTCTACGTTATTGTCAGTAATTAATGGCGGTACTTCTATTATGGCAAGGGTTTCTAATTCAGTATCTTTCTCATCTGTTTTTACAGTACCTTCAACGAGATCCTCTCCATCTTTGTTTTTATTTACTTGCGAGTAAATGACTTCTGGTTTTGAGGAAGTAGTCGAATTAGCAGAACTACTTCCGCTAGTGTCCTGATCGGGATCTTTCATAAACTCATCGAGTATCTCTTGTGACATTTTCTGTTTTCTTCTCAATGTAGTGGGTAATTCCTTCCAATTATCTTTCATATCTTTTTCTAATTGGGCTCGTCGATCGATTTTATTATCCTTTCTACGATGTCGGAACCAGTTCCACGAGAATTTCTTCGATTTATTACGTTTTTCTTCTTTTTCTCCGCGGCGCTCCACATTTAGCCCGTCTTTACGCATGTTTCGTCAGTTGATTTGTTTATGTTTATCACTCGCAAAACACGCGAAAACGATATTTTTATAAAAATAAAAGCAGTAGAATTACGCGCTCATTTTGCACAACAACAAAAGCGTTTTCTCTTGCTGATTTCACGTGAACGTGATCCAAGACTCGCGTATATAACGTAGTTTAACACGTCTGTGTTCTGTAAGACTCACTGAACTGAATAATTATATTATTTAACTCTTCCGATGTCGAGTTTCACTGGTAAAACACCTCAGAAGTGACGAAGTTTAACACTTCGTTCACATTAACCGCACTCTTTCGATTTCAACAATGTTCTCACGCGTCGTCGAAGCAGTTTTGACAAACCCAAATCGTTTGTTAAACATAATGATTTATGGAAAAAATATGAAAATCCAAATATTGATTAATTTAAATTAATTCAATATAAATCCTTATAAAATTAGAGAGGTTCTAAAACCATATCTCTATAAAGAATTCACTATATAGTTGAACTATGAACAATAATCAAAATTATAAACGATTATTAATAATATAATAATCATCAAAATTTTTAAACGTAGTCCCGGTTGAACAAAAAGAACGAGAACGTTAACGGTTTTGCACACTACACCACGTTATGGTATCCTAGCGACCAGAACGAAGGTGCATTGTTGACTAAAAGGTGTATGTCAGATTGACAGTGAACGTAACAGCAGCTGGGGATACCGGTAACACAGGTGCTTGGTGGGCGGTGGAGGGAGAGAGGGGAGGGAGATCGCTCTAGAAGCTTACTCGGTAGTCGAGAATGAGTATCAAAATCGTGAAAATACCGTAGGAAAAAATCATTTCTACAATTAAGATTAACTTATAGGTATTCTTATATTGTAATAATGGAGAATGACGAATTATTTGTATATCTTATTATTTTCAGGGTATTCCTGTAAAACTAGGTTAGATATTTGCACGAATGATGCAAATTGTTTGGTAAATTCAACATGGAATACTATCAATTCATTCCCTTTAATTAATTAAGATTCCAAGTACAACATAATTATTCAGAATCAAAATGCGTGTGCGTATTATAAATTAAAATTAAAACCAGAAATAAAACCAATTAATGTAAATGTGAACTAAAATCTATTTTGGAAAAAAATGTAAATACATTTTCGATCTATTTTTTCACAATTATTCAGATACCTTTCAGAGTGAAAAGAATATTTATAAGATAAATATAAAAATTATGAGCCCTTATATTACCGAATTTGATAACAATCATTGCATAGAATAAATCTATTTTGAAATCACACATTTATGTGGAGCTGTGTAAAAAAAATAGCAATCAAACCAGATTATAATTGCATTGATGATTATATATAGAAGAGAAGAGAAAATGTACGTGTATTGTTAAAAACCACCTCTGCTATCTAACAAGTTATTCGATGTGGTCTTGGCAATACGTTGATACCTCGTGGAGAAACTTTACATTTCTCAAAGAAACATTTTCCACAACATAATTATATTTCTTCTCACCACAAACTCATAGAAATATATTCATGAAAAGATTGATCGAAATTATAATATATTGAAAAAATGCATTGAGCAATTATTATTATTCTATACGTAATTATATTGTTTTCGTCAAATCATACAGTCTTCCACATCGGATTTCCAATCACAATGATACAACACTTATATATGACTTTTAAGTTTCAATAACAAGATGGTAAAGTCGTTAACAAGTTATTAAAATCGATAACTTATATTAATATGTACTAAAAAGAGAAATTGTTCACGTATTTTATCCAACTGTTGTCAGTAATTGAAGAAAGTAAAATTTTCGCTTTTAAAAACGATAATATCAAATGAATAAATTGTCACTTGTCATTCATCGTACTTTGTTTTGCATTTCTGTTGAACAAGGAATCGAAAAAAATTGTGATAGTATAATTGATTATTTTTATTCACTTTCAAGTAATATTTAGGGGTAACTTTTTACCAACCCCTGAACTTATAAGTTTAATATCAACTGTTTTTTTTTAAATAAGTAGCATTTAAATCAGCTATTTACTTTGAGGTTGGGCTGAACCCTTATGGCACTCCATCCAAACGATCGTTACATTTCATCGTTAGCTTCAATTCCGGAGCAATCGCAAGTTTTAATGTCAATATTAGAAAAAAGTATGGACGAAAACCAAATATATCAAAATTTATTTTTGATTAGAATAATATTTTAGTTTTCATAAATTTGTATCGACTATGGTAATGAAACCTGAATGAATGTATTTACAAATCTATAGCTTTCACTGTTCAATCATTTGTATAATTCATTAAATAATCAATTCAGACATCAGATTACTGTTACTGATGAAATAACAATAACCGAGTCATCAAACTGATCCATTGAAACTAACGAGTTGTAATATTCAGGATAAATGATAGAAATATTATTGTATATTAAAATGTATCATATGAATAACAATTTAACTTATATTGCAAAACAATATGATTATTGTTTACTGAACGACCCCACTCCGCAAACAGCTAGGTTACATGGGGGTATGAATATATGGATGACAATGATATCACAAAAACACAGTCCTTTTACGGGACTTGAACCCACACCCAACTTGACATCAATGTCCGCAGCAATTTTGTAACGTCGTCTCACAAAACTTAATTGAATACTTCTTTCATCCATTAGATTTCATAAAACAAAAAATAAATACATCATCTTCTTTCATCACCTTCTCCGGCCCTTCAGGGCAATGCCCGTAAATTCATTATGACTACAAAACTATGCCATTTTCCGTACAGATGTAATATTAAGTATGGCTGATTATGGTGAGGGGGGGGGGGAGGGGGAAAGGGGGGTAATGACTTGACAATACTAACATAGATCTGGTGACCATATGTCACTATGTTAACGGGGTACCCGGGTTCAATACCAGACCGTGACTCGGAACAGCCGGTCATTAGAGATCGGAGACGTGTGATCGATACCGTTATCGTGAGTTAGGTGGTCGGAACACAGAATTGTAAATGACAGGTGGTGTGATGATGGGAGAACAGTAGGGAATATGAAATGACCTGAACGAGATTTATGTTATATTTCCTCAATACTGAGCTTGCTACCATTCTTATGATTGTGAACAGTCGTGAAAATTTAATAAATATTGTGGAATTATTTTCATTTGGCACGATTTTATCCCACATTCTACATTTAGTGGTTAAATATTGTATCCGTAAGGTATACTTTTAGTATACATCATCACTGCCAATTTCGTCAGAGATAAGAGTAAAAGAATGGAGGAGAGCGTGAAAAACGCCAATGTTCACAACTTTTGCAAATTTTGAGCTTTGACTGCAAAAATCTTGACCATTCACAAATTCAACTATTACATATAAGAATTATCATAAACATCCGAGGTATTTTTTTTTTAATTATAGCCTGTCGACTGACTATATCCCTGCTCAACAAAATAAAATCAGGTTGAATGTTGTTTAGTCCCGCATAAGACATGGGGTTTAGAGCCTCATCCATCTACAATCCACTCATTCGTACCCTCAAATAATAAACTAGTTGTTGGTATAAGGTTCCTTGAGTGAAAAAATGATCAGCGATAGTTTATAATCATTCAAAATTGCCGAAGTATACTGTATTTTGTACGATTTCGCCCCTAGCCCATGACCTCATACAAAAACAATTTTACACATTCAATTCTTACAAAATCAGTCATTTAACCACATGCAATTGTAACTACTGTAACACATACTCTGAACTCTTAGCAGACTCGAGATATGATTAAAATAGATTGTACCATTTCTTTATATACAGCCATGGCCTCAAGGTATCAACTTATAACTGATCATACAGACAAGATCAGTTACTTGTTTAACGATTAGAAACCTATAATAAACAGAATTGATTGGCAAAAGGTCATATAAAACGAATCAACATTTCTAGGACAAGAATTTCATTTTCAAAAGCTTTCAGATTTCGTCACCAACGACAAAACGTCCACTGTATGTCTATGATTTAGTTAGTTCACTAATCTAGTTGATCTTTATAGTCTAGTTTTTATTCAATTAGCACTGTGGTATAAGCGTTCATCGTTTGGCTTTCCTAAGGTCAAGCTTAAATAGTGAAAGGTTTTTTATATGAAATGAGTCTATAAGTGTACACTAAGATATTTTGTATCAAACTAAATATTTTGAAAAACGCCATCATTCAATGATGGCATTGTATCGTTTCACTATTTTATTAAAATTAATGTTAGTTAATGATGAAACGGAATATCATGATTTTGACAATAACTTATAGAGGATAATAGTTATCGTGGCTCGGTAGTAAGATTGATATTTTGATACCTTCACAAAACGGACTTCATATGAGCCATTTATTTAATTTACGATACATAATTTTCAACTGTTTAGAGGTTAGAAAACAGTACTTTTGTTCAGCTAGGTACCTGTGGGAGTATTACATAATTATTATGCACACTCGCTTTGAGGCATTCTGAAGATCTGTGACTCGATTAGAATTTTGATATTAATTTTGATATTTCGATTTTGATTGTTGATACTATAAATCATAATTATGATTATAATTTTGATAAATTTGATATACCGTTCATGGTGATCAAAAAACTGATATTTCTGATACTGGTATTTATTTGATATTTAATAGAATTCCATGCAGAAGAAGACCATATTATTTATGCCCATATATATGTATGTGTTGTGAATCTCTGAAAAGCTCTAAACTCACAAATAAAAGCATCAAACCATAATATCATTGGGCGAATTTCAAATAATTACACACCTATTCTTGCTGTTCGACAATCGTTGATTTCATCCGAACAAATTAATTTGTAATCTTAAAGAACGAAATAATAATTAAAAACATGATTATTTTCAGGAGTATAAATATATATATATATATATATATATATATATATATATATATATATATATATATATATATAAATATATATATATATATATATATATATATATATATATATAAATATATATATATATATATATATATATATATTTATATATATATTAATATATATATATATATATATAAATATATATATATATATATATATATATATATATATATATATATATATATATATATGTATATTATATGTATATATATATATATATATATATATATATATATATATATATATATATATATATATATATGTTTATATTCATGTATACAGTTCGACCAACTGGATTATTATAGGCATGTATTGGCAATCCTAATAAGCTGACTGTGGGAGAATGGAAATAGAAACTCAACACACCAAGAGGAAAAATACAAAGATATAATAATGGGTTGTAAATGTAAAACATGTGATGAATCGCTAATAAATCAATGAACGGCGTCAAATGTATATCATTGTTGCGCAACGACTGTAATTATTCTAAATAAATGTAATAGCAAAATAAGTAGTTTCTTGTCATGAATTACATCACTGTGAAAGAACGCCTATCCTAATTATACACAGTATAAGTACGAATCTTTTCTATTATGTAAGATTTAGACTGATTTATAGAAAAACGCAGAATGAATTGTTACGGTACGCGATATATTTGAAACAGTGAAACATATGAAAATGTAAAGAAATATACGCACACATTGGTTTTGAAACTGCTCATCAGATTTTTGTGAAACTTGCCGAACATCTCCGTTATTGTGTGTTTATAATAACTCAATTTTTTCGAATGAGGTAATTTTTCAACTTTTTCGCAATGTTATTCTTATGAGTATTTTCAAACTATCTATCATGAATTTCTCAAAAAAATACTCGAGCGACTGTACAAAAAACTATAAATATCCAAGTTTGAAGATCAGTCAAGTCTAGATATAATGTCTTGTATCGCGTGGATCGGAATTATAACTTGTAATCTGTGGATCGCTAGAAAAAAGCAGATAATGACGCAATTTGCACCGAATCGACGTTTTCACTGAGTCACTAAAATTGGAAAATACATCTTTTACTATCTCCAATCACTCAGGCAAATATACATTAAGTCATAAAAAATACAAATTGAGAGTCTGTGGAGATTTTTTTTTATTGGTTGGTTTAGATTGTATCCTAATGTTATCGAATATAATTTTATTAACCCGTTTTTATGATAACAAAAAAAAACATGTAGGAATTGGAACAGCATCTAGATGGAAGTGCATTCGAAAGTGATCTGTATTTAATGAGTGACAATGTATTTTGTTTTAACGATAACCATTCAACACGCAATTCATTTTTGAACACGTATACAAAAAAAAAGGTGAAAATAACACCACACTTTACACTTTTTCAGTATGAAATTAAATCGTTCAATTTTTAATTTTTCATCCTTTGCCTAAATTGGGACACAATGATTTTGTATCAAGTTTCATTGTTATTAAAAAAAAGAATGAATACGCTCATCAAATAAGAAAACTGATGGAAATATTCAAAAACGAGCTTATGAGTATTTTAATACTGCTTGAATATTTTACGATTAATTTAGTATTTCCATCATAAATATCAGCCTATAATATATGTTTCAAATCACGCTGCTTCGTGTCAATTTACCAAATAGCTTTTGAACGATGTGAGATGTCAACATTTTAATTTGTTGAAACTACCTATTTTCCAACTCAAGACTAAAGCCATCGTTGGGCGTGAGTTCAAATCCCGCATATGGCATGGGTTTTTGTAAACGTCCCACATTTTAACACGTCATGGTTGTATTATCGCATACTTATTTCTACCTCCAAATTATCTAGCTGTTGGTGGGGTCGTTTAAACAATAATATTCGATAAAAAGCTATGCATATAAATAATTATATACTATATGCCTATATTATTCATTAATCAAATATTATATTACATACTATCATTTTCTGAAGCATTTACCAGGAGGCGAGCTCTAGAGGTGTACCTGAGAAAATTACATGACCTCAGTAAAATATATTGTATGCATGCATGCCGGTTTGTATTCTTCAAACAGATCTGTATTCTACAAATAAAAAAAAAAACAATGACACCTCAAGCGCTTCAAAGTTATTACAAAAAGTCAACTTGACTAGCTTGCAGCTTTTCATAACGTGAGAGAGGTTTAATATAAAATGAATACTATTTCAATAAAATTCGAACTTCGATCATGTTACAGTAAAAAAATACATTCAATTGCAATCTGGCTTCACAATAACCAAAGGCATTCATTTTTTAAAATAATTGAATATATAAGAGATTTTCAATTCGAACACGTTTAAATAAAACAAACTTCTCTCTACCCCTTGACAACAACAATATATATACGGAAATATTCACAAACAGAACTGGCCAATAGATTTCTAAAATCTAGCAGATGGGTTCAAGAGCACTGAAGCGCAACATATAATAATTGTCTTGGATTTTTATTAAATTCAATGACAATAATGTGAAAACGGCGCATAACAGCTGATAATTATGCCACATCATCAACAGACATTATTTTATTTAAATTATTTCCTGATTCGTATAGTTACGTTATGTTGATTTTGTAGCGACAGACTTAATTACTCTGCATGTAGGAGAACTGTAATAAGCGTCCGCCTCTATTTCGTCGAGCAGAAAATGTATTCCATCCTCCTCCTCCCCCCCCCCCTCCCCCCTTTCTTCACACATAGATAAGTTCATAACAAAGCAGGTGCTATAAATAACATGTGCATATATTGGCGTGGGATTAAAGATTTTGAAAATAACTGATGCGCAATTAACAAAATTTACGAAAAACAAATTATAGGATTGTGAGCAACGTCTACTCTATTCACTACCTCCAATTATTTTTCCAAATATACATTAATATAATTTTTTACTATATTTCAAATTCTCCTTTTCTGCCACCTTGAACAAACCTGTTAATTTTAGAATTCGGATGATACACAGGAACTCTTTTTCCCCACGTGGGCTTCTTATATTGTTATTGTTATATTGCTGTAATGAATTTATGCTCTGTACGATAGAGGCACAATAAAATGATGATTTAAAAAAATATATATACAAATATAATCATCACGTGAATGAGAATGATAATTTATTGACGTTTTATACGGATTGAATATATTATTGACTGAAGTAAAGGGAAAACAGAGTTAGGGAGTAATTCGAAGGACCAAGTCTTCCTGTTCCTTTTTTGTAGCACTAAAAAATTAATAATTTAAATTCAAAATTGTGTATCTTCAATGTAGAATAGAGAGCTTCAAAGTACAGGAAAACAAAACACTAATAAATGTTCTTCGTTGCTCTATGAACTATTACAATATATCAATACATTTACTGTGGTGTAGTACATCACTAACCATTATTCATATATATCTAGAATTGAATAATTACTACATTCAAACAACTTACTAAAATTTAAAATGTTATGTAGTTTTATCATTGTAAAATTGAAACTCATTCATCGGAAACACAAACAGAAACAATACAAATACAGAGTCAGTTCGATCATATAAAGATGTTAACGTTTTAAATTGGCAATATCTCATTATTTTCCACTGACCTATAGCTCAATACTGTAACCAACCGATCACGATTCACGCGCGAAAAACGGTAAAAAAATTGAGAAAAATACCAAATCAGCAATTAAATCAAGTGATACAGTGATGGTAAACTTGCCAGCTGTTATTATTATCCAATCGTGGCTGAGATAAAATGAAGGAGAGAGGAGTCAAATAAATTTTCTCAAAACTGACCAAGTTGCGTAAAATTGTTCATTTCATTTCAACCTAGTCATTAATAAATTGTTTGACGATAGCTATAGAAGTACGGCCTAAAAATATATATATTTTACACAAAATTTTATAATACTACATTGAAAGAGTGCATGTGAATAAGTACAAATTATTAGTGTGAATAATAGAAGGTAGTAACATTCTAGAAAATGAAAAATACTGCATTATTATGAGGGCACACAATACGTTATTGGTTACTCCAATTTTACACTGCCAACTTTGGATCTGGAAGTATTTCATTATTTATCCGAGTATTTCACTGAAACTTGTCAAATATTAAACATAAGGTCCCGGTAATGATTTTACGATAGACTTACGATTCACATTGGAACATGAATATTTAAAGTAATTTCCATTAATCACTGATGAGTTTTATTTCATATATATATATATATATATATATATATATATATATATATATATATATATATTTATCATGTGTACTTGATTTTTGAGAAATCAAGATTTTCTATACAAATTGTATCTCCACCAAATGTAATCCAACCCTATCGAAGAATGGACAATTTCTGTTTTGACGAATATAGGGCTTGAAGCATAAGTCAAAGTCTGTTTCTACCGTATGATATCTGTTAAATCCTATGCAATATAACATGGTCGACTGGTTTGACCAGCTAGCAAAGAGACTTATACTTATGCTTCAAACTGTACAACGTGAGGTATATTTGAACCGTGACCAAACTATCATTGCTAAAGCCCTATATTTATATTCAAACCTGAGACAAAACTGCATATGCTGTAATTCAAAACACATCTGTCATACAACAACAAAGATAACTACAAAATTGAATATTTGCTTTTTATGGAAAAAAAATGAATTCTCATCCTAAATGAGAGATTATAACTTTACATTTCGTTAGTGCTCCAATCTGCAATAAGAATACCTGTGGGCGAGTGTACAAATTGTAAAGACCAATTGAGTAGATATTATTATGCACATCTGCTAACCAAAAACATGTGATTCACTGTTATGTTTTATTTCATTTGTTCAAGACTGAAAAATAAATGCAGACAGAATAATTTAATACAAATTTGGCTCAAATGAATTCAGAACTCATTATAATTTCAAGAGAATGAACGATCCACACTAAATTATCATACCCATTCAAAAATTGGAAACATTTTGTCGAAAATTGTGTTATACCAACGTAAAAAATGGCATAAAACAATTAAAATGTTTGATGTAACGTATAACCACGTCTCCCGGGTTCGAATACCGAATAGATAGATGAGAATACAATAGGTAATTATCCACTGGTTATACTAACCGAACTACTTGTATATTTCGATTTTTTTTGTACTGACATGTAGCGTATATAGCTTGTCAATGTGACATACCCAAACCAAAGGTAAGTACCGCGTTTCCGTAATTATACCTTTCCACCCATATTTTGTGTACGATATATAATTTTATTTCTGGATATATCCAAGTAATAAAAATAGATACGTATCAACTTTGATACTTAATTTCAGTTTCACCTTCACTTAATTCTCTTGATTTGTGAATGTATACAACTCGGAAATGAAGGAGATATTCAACAACTTATTCGTGAAAACTAAGGCTATGGCTCTCTCTCTCTCTCTCTCTCTCTCTCTCTTTCTTTCTTTCTCTCTCTCTCTTTCTTTCTCTCTCTCTCTCTTTCCGGAGCCTAAATACGTGTCTTTGAAATAAGAAAAAGAATCATCGAAAGAATTACGTGTTCGTATGCATTAGTCCATCTGCCAGCCTGCATTTAATACCTTTTAGATATAAGCATTATATAGTTCCTGTATAGGAACTTGCGGTTGTTATTTGGATTGAGCTACAGCCAATTCGGTCGTAAACACTGATAAGTTATTATAGTTCCATCATAAACATAAGTGTTGAAAATACATTAATTTTATTTTCAGATACAGATAAAGATGAACGTTTGGAATAAATTATATATAATATTTTTATCATATCCACATATGTAATCATATATATATATATATATATATATATATATATATATATATATATATATATATATATATATATATATATATGTATATGAATATATATATATATATATTAATATATTTAAATATATATATATATATATATATATATATATATATATGTATGTATATATATATATATATATATATATATATATATATATATATATGTATATATATATATATAGAGAGAGAGAGATATTGGCAATTATTGAAGCAATAATTGAATTATATAGTCGCACATATATTGAACATTATTTGCTTCAACCTCTTTCTGGAATTATGTGTGCATAATGAAGCCACTTTCAGAAGTATTTTATCTTCACACTGATTAGAATATTAAGCATTGAAATATGACTTCAATCTGTACTATATTGGATGATTTCAGTAATCTCTGGTTCGTAATACATTTTTCTAATACTATAGACCAATTTCAATAATAGGCTTTATGTTTGGTGAATGTGAAAAAGGAGGTCAAAGGCTATTATTTTCTCCAAACAGATGAATCATCTTTTTTAAAATAGATGTCAGAACTTTTCAGTATACCGGTATTTATAGGATTTCTTGTTAATCTGGCAAAATGGTATTTTTGGTTGATTATATTGTTTATTTTCTTGACCTGTATATTTGTATTGTGTTCCTCTATAGCAACGTGATGATAATATGATCAAGTCACAGGTCAAACCGTCGGGTCAAACCGTCGGGTAGAACACAACCTTCTCCATCTATAACGTGGCACTTTTCTGTCACTTACTAGTGGATGACGCTAGATCTTTCACAAGAAAATACACAGTTTACGATAGTGAATGCGAATTCGAAACGAGAGTGAATACATGTTGTTGATAAGTCATACCGTTCCTCGGAGGGATTTTTTCTCCGGAGTTCATGACTACAAGACGTCTGATTGCCTTGCATTTCGTTTCTACATTGTCACATGTTCTACATTTGTTTATTTCATAGTATCTTATCCACAGAAAAAGGAGACCGACTACCAACAAAATAATGGTAAAAACTTCGGTTATTACATACAATCGCTATCCAACTTCAAGGTTCTAACACTTTTGAAATATATGTAGTTCCATTTCTTCCATCTCATCATCCCATCATCTCATATATCAACGCCAATAGATCTTGGTCATCAGTATGCAGTGTGTCGTTCAACCCAATAAAAAATAAAAAATATTTATATAAAATTTGACTATGAACTTTGTAAAAGACATTTAAAACAAGAAAAACATCGAAAAGTTATCGATTTTATTGAAACCGGATTTTGATTGGTCTTGATTATTAATAATGAACGTAACACGCAATATGACATACAGTACGTACATTTCAGAAGAGAAGTCGCAATAATACAGTGACGCATCGAATACAAATTTCAACATAACCAATTCTGATCGATAAATCTATAAATATAAAAATGATGATTGACAGACGTGAAATGGTAAAATTATCTGATTGGATGATAATTAATTATTTCTACATCAAGCTATATATCCACTTCATATAAACGGCCTATTACCAAGGTAATGAGTATAAATGAGCATATATTTCATATCAAGGAAAATGTTTGAAGAATGTACACATAAAGAGTTATTATAAGCTCAATCAAGAAATAACTGCACTATATGGATCTTGTTAACATCACTGTTAAGATCAGACTTATAATTGGATTGCACATGCAGAATTCTTTGTTGTTAATCAAGGCACAATCTGCATATGGTCGAGAATCAAAGGTCGGAATAAATATCATAATATTGATAAAAATACTCAGCTGACGAATTGAAAAACAGGAAAAAGAAATGCGTTTTTAGAATAGATATACATTATCTATAAATTAAAAATTCCGAGGTTGTTGAGATTCCAACTGAGATTCCAGTTATTCCTGTTCCTTTTCCTTTATACTCATCTAAACGTCTTGACGTACTTGTTATAATCATACGTAAAGCACGCATAACAATTCGCAGTAATGCAACCAGTAAATAAGGTTTGTGAGAAACAACAATATGTGACGTAGTTGAATAATAGTGGTAAATACAATTTAATTTTAAAAGTTCCTTAACTGGGTAGGTAATTGATTGAACGCATTATTTCGAATCATACCAAAGATATATTTCGTTATTAATTATTCACCTTTGGGGGATTCTCAACTAACGTCACCCATTGTTGAAAGAGAGAGACAACAATGTGCACCAGTTGGAACTGACCAATCAGAATGTTTGGTAGTCCACCAGTTCGCTGTATTGCTAAATAGTAACGATTGTTTGTCGTTTGTTACGTGCGAACACCCTATAAAAGCGATTTTTTTTTTTTTTTACTTATGTGCATGGACTTTTCATTATTTTATTTTGTTACATTTCATTATAGTTGTATCGTGATCAAATAGAGAAGACCCACCGAATTAATGACCACAAATGAAAAATAACTTCCAGTATGGTCAAGTATGAAATAATATGGTTTAGTATTCCTCTCAGAAAAGAAGTTCTTTTGTATCCAGAATTTCAACTCTGCACCAGTCGAATTGATTTATTTTCAGTTCAGGTTTCGAGAAAATCGAAACATGATATTTCATTTTAATACTAAGCGGGAAATATACTGTAAAATCTAATTTTATCGATGCATTTTTTCAAACATACATAAAAAATAAGTTAGGGCTATCAGGTTTTGAGACAACGAAACAACGAGACAACGACGCAATTCATAGTTCGTTGAAAGGAGTTTATAAATACGACAGCATTACTATATATTCTGCCATTTTCTTCCTAACAGCCTTGGTTGAGGAACAATGACTATCTAATTTACGAAGTTCACGGAAAATGTTCGTTTTCTTCTATTTCAATATAGTTCCATTCGATAATAATTGTCAAACTAATCCAGATTGAGGATTAACATTAAAATATCAATGTTTCACTTAAAAAAATCAATTCAATTTCTAGTACAATTACGATGAATTGTTGTCATTCCTAGAGAATTGGTTGTCAACGATCTATTGAGACACTCTTCTCTTCGAGTAGTCCAACGTAATACCTGTCTCTAGAGGACCGTGAAGTGTAACAATGCTTAAACGATCATTGATAGGCTAATAAGGCACTATTCTCGAACTTTCACCATCAACAGTACGTATATCGATCACCATTCATCATTCAATCGCATCTATTTAATCCTCTTTATCCTTCCTTCATCCTTCATACTACAGCTACACCATCACTTTGTTTTGGTCACACCAAGATATCAATTATAATAAATCTGAATAATGAAGATAATCAATAACCTTCCTCAGAAAATAATTAAACGGTAATAATGCCCATACGCTGAAGTTAATCAGATTTTTAATGCGAACAATTATTCAAAAGTTGAGCAAGAATATAACAAAAGACGGTATAAAGACAGGCGTACATTATAATGAATGAGCTCTGATGTATGGACAGAATTGATAGAAAATAATTATTGAAATGGTGTACGTAATTTGAACATATTTTCGGTAAGATTTCTGAAGCACCTAAATGTTCATTGAGGTGAAACAAAATTATCAAATGCCTGAATTATTTTATATTATAAGACTGTAGATTGAGATACTTATATTTGAGAATTGAGCAATATCATAGACAAAAGAAAATGGTTTTACTCGAGTTGAATGACGATTGTTCTTCTCCGAATTATTGACGAAAACCTTTTTTTCAACACTAAATCGACGTCGATCAAACGATCATAATTCAATTCAATGTTTTTGGATGATTTGATACTTTGAATGTTATTTTGAACCCATATATATTTTCAACTTTTTAAATCATATTATCACATATTGGTGAAAAATAAATTCAAATTTTGTAGATATGTGTGAATCTAAATTATTTATATTGTATACCGGATATTGTTCTATTTATTTATATCGCATACATTCAAACTCTCGAGCAAGCTAATATTAATTAGGCAACTTGCTCGCATTTCAGTTTCAGTTTCCATCTGCACAAAACGAATTATATTTCCAACAGATTCAATAATATGGTAGCCAAAAAAGTTTTGAAAAATCAACAATGGGCTTAAAATGGTATTTTGAACATCAGAAATCATTCAATTCCTGTTAATTCGATTGAAACATACTTTTGAGTGGCGCTATCTTTATTGATAACAGCTGTCTGTGTTAAGATGAAACTGGGAGAAGCTCCTGTCTTATGTACCATGACTTAGCATGAGATTTTATACAAAACCAAGCCACATTCATGTTGGAATAGAGTATATCTTTTTTTGAGCAAGTGGTAATTTTTATTGAAAATTAAAAAAAGAAACGGATCAAATAATTTTAGTGGGTCATCTTGGGAAATGATAACAATATTTCATACATGCTGCCCATGCCCAATGTTAATACATTTCGATTACCTGATGGTTTAGGTCACTTATTTGGAAAACCTTTTAAATAGTCCAACTAAATTATTTCCTCCATAATAATACATATGATACATATGTACAATAATACATATGATACGATAATTTTTCAAATGTGCTTATCATGACCCCAACACCCGCAAGGTCATATGGGATATATCTCCCACAAATGCATAAGTAATTAATCTATTTCAAATGGTGCTGAACAACCCTGCCAAGAGCTATGTTATATGGTAGTATCCTCAATTATAATTACTACTGGTTGTTTTATTGATAGTGATATGACATCACAGATGTATAAATCAAGTATTCTAAATCATCCAAAGAAACATGATGATACTTGCAATTAGTAATAGCTGTGGATCTAACCAGTTGAGTGCTGTCATTGCCTTACTTTACTCTCACTTATACAAGAATAGTTATTATCTAATAATTACCAGAGCCCATTAGACTAGGGTCACTGGGTGATCATGGTAGACTAATAAAGCAAAACAGTTCTAAATACTGTTCGAAAAATAGGAAAGCTTGAATTTCTAGCACTTGGATCGTGAAAGAGACTTTGAAGATGCCACTTTATAACGGTAATCAACTTTTAGAATGATCATCTAGTAACATCAACATCATTTTATTGGACAATTAATACCCTCACACTAAAGGGCAAAGAAATTGCAATTAAATTCAAATCACAAGTTTTTCATCGTCTACCACTGCAGTTATTTCGAATTATATAAACTGAGGTTTTTAATGTTTGGCAGATAAGTGCACTTGATTTGAAAAACGATTCTCTTCATGTTGCTAGTATTTCCTCAATTACAAGGACTAAACATTTTATTCATAGAGTGAGTTTGATTTCAAGATTCATATTAATACTGTTTCGTTGAAGGTGATAATTAGGGCCTGCATCTATACAAGTGCATTTAGATATGTTTTTAGTCCTCTTAAAAGATTCCAAGGAAAATTACTACTGAATAAAACCACTTAATAATGTTCAATGATATACAAGCTTTCATAAATCTAAAAGAACCGTTCTTGAAGATGGTCCTTAGCCCTAACTGAACAATGTATTTATTGTAAAAACCTTCAAATTAATACTAGTTACACGCAATATTCAACAGGAAATATGAAGTACAGTTGATAGAAACAATAACTTCAAGCAATAACCCTGCATACTTGCTGAAATTGCCAAACCATGAATCCTACAAAACATATTCATACATAATACATTCTAATGAAACATAAATGCATTGATATTTAAAAGCACAGATCCATGATTTAAGCTTTGTTAAATGAGGAGGACTGCAATTAAAACCACAAAATCCTTCATCACGTAAATATTATAATAATTATTATATGCAGAACTAAGTATATAAATGTAATTCAGATACATAGAGTTTTTCAAGTGTATCTCCTGAAATGACTTGTGAATACTGGCTGACTATTTGTGATGATTATAATCATAAAAATAATAATAATCATCACTAAAATACGTACTAACTTTCTATTATTGTAGTTGTTTTATTATTGATGTTTGTACTTTTTAATTGTAATAATATTGATTACCAAAGTCTTATTGACCTAACATGAAAATTGTTCTCTATATGACTATTCCTATAAAATATGTAACTGCCGAGGTGTTATATGATATCTGTAATTATCACTATTTTTAATTATATGTACCATACTTGAATCGTTTACAAAGAAAAAAAATACGTTTGGTTAACCTTGTGGTATATTAACTGTACCATTGACTGTACACAGTAAGAATTGCTTACTTTCATACTTTTTTTTTAGTAGTAGTAATTAGTTTATTAGCAAAAATGTGCTGTACTGTGAAGAACATATAAGTGAAGTACAAGTAGAAGTAAAAGTAAAGTACACCAAAATGTACTGGTACTATTTACTGAAAATTTACTAATTTTTAAGGGTTTCTATCTATAGAAACAAAATATGAGTTTGAAAATACAGCTACAATGTGACTTTTGTTTTTAGATTATTACATATTTACGAGTCGACAATTATTGATGAGCGTAGCGAAGTCTACATCCCACTCTTAAAGGGCTTTGTCTGTGTGTTTTTTTTTTTTTTTTTTTTTTTTGTAAGCACTCCACAGGTTGCAAGGGTTGACTGATCAACATGAAACTTTTTTTGTACACGCAAACTCATCCAACTTAGAACTGTATAGTTTTTGAAATGAATCGGTCAGACCGATTTTGAGAAAAATCATCTCAAAGTTTCTAAAAACCCCAGAAGATTTGGCTGGGCGGAAAATGTTAAAAAATAAAATCTCTCCAAATGGGATGGAATTTTCTCTAAATGTGTATAAATGGATTTTACACATTATTACGATTTTGTAAGCAATTCTGATCAGTCGTTTTGAAGAAAAAAAAATAAAATGACTGATAATATTCATAAAATATATCATAAAAATTGTGACAGAATTAAGTTGTCGAGGTCCACTGCTTTCTAGATTCAAGAGTTGACCAACAATGAAGTATTTTTTATATGCGTCAAGGTGTGTAGAATACCAGAGTCAATGAAGTGGCAAGAGTAGAACTACTTTAACGACTTTTATAGCTTATTCAGATATCAAGGTGTGTAGAACACGAGAGGCGATAAAGTAGCAAGGGTAGAACTACTTCAGCGACTTTTATACCTTATTGGGATATCTCGCTCATCTTACAACGCATATTTCGCATTTGACTAGTTAATGAGAATACTCATACGTGTTCACCATATTAATATGAATTGATTTTTGATATTTTTATCTGTTCTAATGAATTTAAATTCTATATTTTGAATAATATGTAAACTTAAGTACACCTAGCTAATCCTGATCATGGAAAAATAGTCCAAGTTGTGCGCATTTCATAAATCAATTAAACATATATCATTTTTTTCTATCTAAACTCAAGTCCAGTAATTGAACTTGATCAATTCGATGAAAAAGTGAAACGTGTGAAAAAATCCTGAGGCTGATTTAAGGGTGAATGATTTCATCATGCATGTTATACTTCTAACTCGTGAATGGTTTGATATGAATCACTTCAATTTTCATTGACTTACTGAAAGCCTGATTGCTTTTGGCAATTTTCAACATTTCAATATCTCAAGGTCAGGAATGGTTGTACGTTAATTGTAACGCAATATCATGTTGAGATATATCTTTCAAGAAGAAAATTAATCGATGTGAATCGTATGCATCTTTTCCAACGTCTTCGTCACTTGAGCCTACAATCCCGAGCCGTTTTCAACACTCTAGTCACGAGACGTAGACTACGGGAACACAAATTGCAATTTCTTTCAAGATTATTTGTTATGCCTTACAGTTCCTCACAAGTTACAAGCTCATGCACAATTTAAAATCCAAATTTCTAACCTCACCTCTTTGTTATACAAATTAGCATGGTATTGATAGGCTTTCCCCTCAAGATCTAGTTTCATACAGTGTTGCGATGCCTCATGTGCTATTGAGCACTACTCTAGTTTTGGATGATGCACGGGCTCTAGTCAGTTCACCCATCTACAATGTTAGCTCTGCCATAGTGGGGAGAACTACCTGGAGTTGACCGAGGCAAGCCACGCTCTCATTTACTTGTATACCAATTTATCTCGAATATATCACTATCCAATGCCAATAAAATCAAAGTCATTAAACCCAGTAAAAATGAATATATTATTGTTTTCTTAAAAAGCCTGCCCTAGAAGTGGTGGAAACACCCCCTGGCCCGAATTAAATGGTTATCTAGGTTTGAGAGATATATATTGTTTTTTCAAGATAGTTGAGTACTCTCTCTCATTTTCACCCTCCTACTTTTCTCATCATCCTTCCTATTTGCAATAACGGTGTATATAAATAAACAAGCTCACGTGGGTCCAGTGGTGTAAGTTTATACGTATGTATATACATGTGGTACCATACAATCCTCACACTATGGGAGAATCTAAGCCCTCTATAGAGCTAGCCCCATGAAGTGTCGTCACTCTCAAGAATAGTCGCTTATTAAAAGTGTAATCTCGGTAGCTCAGTCGGTAGAGCATCCGACCGGAAATTCAAGGTCCCGGGTTCGCATCCCGGTAGAGATGAAATCTTTTATGATTTGACTATTACACCATATATATATAGATATACTGTATAAACACAATATAATGTATATATGATCGTCCGAACGATCCCACCTTTCATCCTTGGCCTTAATTGGGGAACAATGATTTTGTATCAAGTTTTGATGCTAAAAAAAATAAATATATAAGTTGTTGTCTTACCTGATCGTGGTAGGTCGCGTATCTGTTGATCATATCGTTGATCTGATTGGCACGATGCGTGTACAAGAGCAGCCGCCCGCCGTTGTTGAGCGTGATCTCGATAGCACTGCCCTTCGGTACGCACGTCTCGGCTATGTCGTCATAGCCAAATGCGTCCAGCACTTGGAACGCATCGCCGTCCGATTGGCCGGCCTTGGTGTCGAGACGGACCAATCGCACGCCGGTGTGAGAGATGGCGAGGTGTTGAACTGTGGGGTGCTGATGGCCACCCTGGTGGACAAATTGGGAAGATGCGGTATTATAGAACATGGTTATCAATATGTGACGAGAACATTTGAAGATTATTCATTTAGATTTCGTTGAGAGATTCCATTTTGAATTATTTCCGGTTTCTAATGAGTAAGTAGCTCTACTCGACAGTGACCAAGGTCATTAGTGACATTAGCCTAATCGTCATAATCTTGTGTGATTGTACCGGTATATCATCTGTGTTCTATCAATGAGCTCTCCACTAAAAGTATTTCTAGTTTTCTACTTATAAACTTTGAGAAACTGCTGTTCTTTCTTTCCCTTCTACCCAATTCATGTAGGAGTATCCAGCAATTTTTCCATACACACCACTAATGTAGCTGTTAGTCCATGAACCAATTCCTTATTTATACAACTCAACTAGTAGAATACATTACTTATTTGAAATATTTTCTTACTATTCTTTCATCTTTAACAATGACAAAAATACAAGTACAAGAGAATAAGATGCAAGAACTACATATACACCACTTTTGTATAAATGCATATCTGATTCATTGTTCAATCTCATACCAAACAATCTACAAATAACAATCTACAGAGAGAGAGAGAGAGAGAATGAACCAATTCAACAATATTACAAATTTACAATATATTATATTGAGGTATTTTACTATATCCTTGAATATGATTAATTACCCTATTATTATAATAAGAACGTAAATATGAATTACTTTAATCCTACAACACAACAATACACTAAACGCAAGCTGTGTATTAGGCACGCGCCAAGTAATACATTCTAGTGTAGTCTAGCCTCCAGCTGTTATAGATTGGAGAAAGTGAAACTGTAGTCCAGGGAGGTAATTGCAATAGCAATGATTTATAGAGATCATGTACATGCATGCAGTGCACACTAATTGGTCACCGATATGAAACATGACGTGTGATACAAGTTTTATTACGTCTATGGTGATATCAAGTTACACTGACGATGTGAAGATGCAGAACTCTAAAGAAAATTTGAGACAATTCCTTGATAATTGTTACAATTATCATTCATCTACAATCACTCTATAATCAAGATGGACTTCCAGGACAGAAAATGGTTCACTAGTCACCTACATTTAGGGTGACTATAATTAGAAAATAAAAAACTAGACAAAAAAAAAAAACAAGAGAATTGATAATAATAATAATGATAATAATTGTTTTTATTATTGGCGACTGTGTACATTACAGTATGATAAAAGTCAGAACATTGAAAGTAAAAACATTTTCTAAAAATACAATGATCGTAGTAACACTCATAGATGGCTTAAATAATCATCAACAGAATAAAAAGCATGCAAAACTAAGAAGTTCTTTACGCTTTTCTCGAATAAGTTGATGTTTACAATTGACTTTATGTTCACTGGCAAGTTGTTGTATAAAACTGACATCAGATAATATGGGCTTCTAGGGGGGAAGGTCCCCCTCAATGTGCTCCACATGAAATTCCTCGAAAATGTGTTTCATATGTGTTGTAGTGAGTGAGTTTGGACTAGATTGGTTTTGGATTGTATAGGTAGGTATAGTATGTATATGTATAGGCACAATATAGGTAGTGTGTCACAGGTCTTGACATGTCAACCATGAGGGGTTACTTTAGTGATTACATTTTTCTGACAATCGTATAGCCTGCCGCGCTCGCGCGGTGAGTTGTAAAGGGAATGAAACAAAGTTGAAACTTTTCTCGGTATCATATTCGTACAGCTATAGCAAATACAATTATTTGCGGCAGTGAAACAAAATTCCCCACTTCACGCGAATTATTCTCCCAATGATTGGGAATTTTGTTCTTTTACCGAAACCGGGTCAAAACGTGTCCCTACATAACTTTTCGAGATACTGGGACGAAAGATGGAAATCCGGGACAATCCCGGTTTTTTGGGTCACCCTACTTACATTACGATGAATAAATGAACTCAAATGATGGGCCTAATCACAATTGTTTTTTTCAATATGTTCTCCGCTAGAAATAGTTAACGTAAACGACTAAACGTAAGGTCTACCCATGTAAATGTGAAAAATATAATTTATCATGAATAAATACTAATAATTTCGTAAATAATTCATACCTGAAGCCTGCTTCATACACGGTTGCATGTTTTTTTCCGTCCCAGTCATATTCACCAATCAGTCAGAAACTTTACGGAACGTTTTTAACTGGTTCATGTGACTTACCGGGACGGAAAGAAACGTGTAACCATATTACAATGTATCTGGCTCAAATGATAAAAACTTGAAGAATTCACATAAAATATGAATGCAAATACAAGATGAATCACTACAATAATTATTTCAACAACAATTAATTATTTCAATTAATTATGTTGTTACGTCATCTACTCGCTTAATATATCTGTTCACTTACCGACACGGGGAATATCCTGGCGAAATATGTCGGCCAGTCTTTCGCCATGTCCACAATATTCTTCTTGATGGTTACTTTCTGGTGAGCCGACTGTAAATTGTTCAAGGTCACCCCGTAACTGTCGAGCAACTGGTGAACAAACAAATTACATTAATTACTTGACGAATGATACAGCCAACCAATTCCAAATTGATGTAGCAAATTGCACGCAATGGGCCTACACCTATCAACTTAAGTAGGATGTTTACTGGGATTTTTTTTCAACTCAAATGGTGTATCCATTTGAATTAATTCAATATAAATAATAACAGATTATAACAATTATTAATTATTCTAATAACATTTTCTTCAACATAGTTACAGACAATGAATAAATAATTTTCCACCTGGCCCTCATCTGCGTTCTGACTTCTGAATGAGTCTGAGGGATCAAATCAACACTACAGTCAAAGCCTCCATTCACTTTGCTTCACATTATTGTAGCTCTTAACTAGAACTCTGATTTCTTCACCTTTCTTCATCTTTTCACTTTGATCTGAACGTGAACTCTTAAGAAACTTGATACTCTAGTTAAACTCTAGACATGAACTTTTGGTAAAATTGAGCCATATAAATTTCAACAGATAATATTATCTCAAATTCACTCACGTAAACTGAAATTATTTTTCTTAATTAACAGGGCAATATATATTGAGAAAAATGTAGAAGTTAATTACCTTCTTCATCCTGGCCCTGTGCTCCCTGCCAATCCTGATGCACGAGGCACTTCCAAGCGTGTCCTGTACCACCTGGCAGTAAACCAGATGCAACGCCAACGGACTGTTAAGGCTCTCGCCCGGCGCGAAAACCTCCTTCTTCACCGTCAACTTCCAGCTGACGCGGTTGTACGTGAAGTGGGCAGCATTGCTCGGTGTAAACACCTTCGTGTTATTCGACGACACTTCGCGGTCGCGCCGATCGACGATCAGCGGCGCGACATTGTCAACGGCGGGAAGGAATTCGGGTGAGTCGTCGACTGGACGGAACATTATATACTTTATAGCAATGATATATTACGCACATTTGACATGATTTGGAAACGTTTTTAAATATGCACCAGCAATAAGCTTGAAATTTTAAAATAGAACCAAAAATGGCCCACAATGTTGATGTAATTAGAACTCGAAGTCAAACTTGAAAGTTAACTTATAATAAAAACAAAATTAGGCTCATTTCACTCTGTAAAAATTTGGGAAAATTGTAATAATGATAGAAATATTTGTTTTTGAATATAACTGGAAAGTTAACAACGAACAACAAACACAGAAGTAGGTCTTTAAAATCAAAATAGTATGGTTTTCATGCTGACACACATACAAAAATAGACACTTGGGTTAATTGAAATAACAAAAAAATTATATGCAACAACGTACAATATAGAAATGTGTAACACACAACATCAACATACCATGCTGAATCAAAGAGATATAGGCCTACAGATAGGCATAAGAAATAGAAGTATGCAAATTATGTAAGAGACATAACTCAATGTAACTCTAGATGACTGAAATGGAATCAAAAATATAAGAACAGTATTATATTAAATACAGTATCAATTATTAGCCGTTGACGATAATACTGATGTACTGATACCAAAATACATAGGCCCTTCTTTATCAGGTATCTGGAATGTTTGACATGTAGCCTATAAATAAAAAATAAATAGGGCTTACATATATTTTTTACACCAAATACTCGCTGAATGCACTGAAACAACACCAATCTTCTGGTAGCAGTGAGGCCTTCAACTCTATTTCAAAAACCTTGAATGAGGACCATGTCTATGTTATAGTAATTAATATTCAGTAAAATCTCAAAACATTTTTCCAGACCCATTGTTTTCCTGCTTACATCATCTATTTTGCCACACCCAAATCAAATGTATAGTTTAACCTCATGGATATTTTTTCTTGGACTCATGAAAAATAATAGCTAGTAAACAGTATATACAATCGTACTTATTTTCTGGAGGCAGTCTTGAATGAGGGCCCCGTAGTATAAATAGGTCTTTTTTTATCCTATTTATTGTCTAAACTAAAAATAATTATTGTATCCACAATTTTTGATCTAGGCCTATTAATGAAAAATTATGAGCACATGATTCAGTTCACCTCGAAAATAATGATAAAAATATGTTACACTGTGTAACTAATGAACGTCAGAGAAAATAAAATAGAAGACAAAAATTACGTTTTGACAACTACTCACTTTCTATTCTCTCCATTTTATCTGTAAGATGTGTGGACACCGACGATCTCCTATCCCTGTCCATTCTATTATTATTCTGGTGCACGCCAAACATATCCTGACTACTCATGTGTCCCTGATAGCCGTCGTTCTTCTGCCCGTTATACTGGTGCCCGAACGAGTCTCTGCTATCGCGATTGTTCTGTACGTGGAACGTGTCTCTCGGGTGGCCAAAGCTGTCCCGATTGTTCGACTGCACATTCGGCTGGGCGCTGAACATGTCGCGATTGTTCGAGTACTGCGAGTTGAACATCTCGCGGTTGTTCTTGATCGGTTGGATCGGAGGCGGAGGTGATCGCGGTTGCGGCAGGGCTGGAGTCACACTGAAAACATAAATCATGGAAGTTAGTGGTGTGGATAGTAAGTTTCGAAAATGGATATGTTGATTCAAATACCTTGTGGATTATATGATATTTAATAGTGAGTCTTAAAATGAGAGATGGATTATTGAAACAATGAGAAAAAATGTTCATCATTGCCCAATTGTGCATCACTTTGTAGTTTGTAGGTATATATACTACATATCGACTGGTTTTGCACGATGTGTTACTCAGTCTGCTACCCTAAGTTGGTTTCTGTTTCTCCATGATGATTATTGTTTGCTCAACGACCTAAGCGACCTCAACGATCTCAACGACCTCAACGATCTCAACGACCTCAACGAACACCTAAGTTATTTGGAGGTACGAATGAGCAGATGATAGATAATGTTGATGAATGATGTTTACAAAAACCCAAGCCTTTATGCAGGACTCAAACCCACATCCAACTGGACTATCATTTTCTAAAGTTGTACCTTAGCTGAATCGGCCATGAACGGTGACTTTCTTTCTACTCTCTCTCTCTCTCTCACTATATTTACATATCACTTATAAGTCCTCTCTGTTCAGTAGTTCTGTCGCATCTCACCTCTGCGAGTAGAAACTACTCGTGCGCGACTGCACTGCCTGTTGGTGTGCCATCTGATTCTGATTGTCAGAGTTGAAGTGGCCAGGGATAACGGGTGGCGGTGGTGGAGCAGGACGCCAGCTGGCATTGGTCGAAGCAGGTTTGTCCCAGCCAGAGTTGTTAGCTCCTACTTTGTCCCAGTTGGTCATCGGACCTTTGTTGTCCCAGCCACTGCAAAATGGTAAGAGAGACATCAAGATATGACTCTCAAGCTAAATATATATATATATATATATAGGCCTATACGTCTATACATTTTTTTTTATTTAAATGAACACTCAAACGTATCCGGAATTCAAATGTATTGCGAGTTTATTTTTGAAAAGTATAAGATTGCCATTTTTATATGTCTAATCCTGCAATTACAAACTTTTAAGAAATCATATACGGTCATATCATTAGAGGATTTTAAAAGAAAATAATGATTGACATTTTTCATGAGTTTTACACGTTCAAATTGAAAGATTGGAGTTTAAATTTGAATTTCAAATGAATCAACCGAGTTAAGCAAAAATTTTCAAGCATAAATTTTCCCAAAATATTGTGCACCTTATGTTACCTACAATAGGCAGTGATTATATACAGGACCAATAAATATTTCCACTTTGAACTATAAATGCAAAGATATAAATCGTTTTCAAAGTCTTGACAACACGGAGTCAGCTACTTACCCTTGGTTACTGATCGGCGACAGGTCCCAGCCCGAGTGCGGTTTCTCCCAGCCGTTGTTCGCTGCGCTAGGTTTGTCCCAGTTCGTGTTCTTAGCCATCACCGGCTTCTCCATGCGCTCCACCTGACTGCGCACGATGTTCGTCTGTTGTACGTCCGAACGTTCTTCTTTCGACACACCTCTGGTGACGGCCTCGACCGAATCCACTGTGTCCCAGCGGCCAGCTGTTGAAGAGAATAAGACAGGTTACATCAGGACAGAGAGGAGGCTGGCAATCCTGAGCATCCACAAAGATATTTTCCCCAAGGAAGGTTGATTGTTGATTTCCTTGACCTTGACTTTTAAATTTGCTTTGCATTCCAGATGTATTTCATCTTGAGGGGAATTTGAAAAACCCTGCTCATATTGTTCTGAGGCTCAAAAGAAATGGGTGTAACTTGTTTGATGTTGAAACAATTTATTGGTTTGTGTTTTAGAAAATGGATTATCATAAGAAGAAGAGCAAAAAAGGCACATATAGATTTGTTGTTTTAAATTGAATTTTTTTTTTGGTGTGTTTCTATATTGAGTTCCAGGTTTGAGATTCAAAATATTCATACCAATAACTCTCCAAATGAACTCGCACGTTTTTTTAAAACCAGAACCCAGCAAAATCTCTAGACGCCAAATTAAACGTTGAGACTCTGTGACCTTTCATTACTTGCTTCGTGGTTGTCACTGATTGGTATCATTTTCAAAATGCCAGCTGAAAGTGATATCACTTTTGCAGAGCAGCAAGAAAATCAAAAGTGTCGTGGCCAGGGAAATCCTACATAAGATGATTATTATTTCGAGGTTACAAGACTTACCTAGCTGCTGCTCCAGTAACATCTTCCTGTTGTCTTCAAGTTTCTTGACTGGTCTGTGAGGTGTGTCACCGCCGTTCTTCGGCGGTAGAACTCCTGCCTTCTCCGGCTTGTTGGTAGATCGGACGCTGTGATTAGCTGTCACCATCTCCAGCTTGTTGCGCATCTCGCTGCTGATTCGCAGTTTGCCGATACTGCCCGGCGTCGTCCTAGTTGGCACGATGTCAAACGACCTGAAGAATGGGAAAGAAAACGCAGATTCAATTAAAATCTTCACTGAAGTTTATTACACAGTGAGTGGGTTAACTCTTCTATGATGATCAAGACAACAATTTGAAACGTTGTTCAATTTGTGTTTTAGTTTTAGTATTTTGTTAATCTTTTGCAGTGTCTGCATGGTATGACTCTCAACACAGCAACTTGAATACAACTTGTATTCTCTATTTGTCTTATCACCATGCATAACCACTAGTTACCCTTGAATTGAGCATTCAATGCTCCACCAATCATAACATCAATACTATAGTAAAAATGAGGTATTGTTTTTCAAGAGCCAAGTTAACTTAGTTAAGTACGGTACCAATTTGGTAATTCCCATAAAAACACTGTAGCTATAAGTCTCCATGATTGTTCTCAGAACAATTTTGGTTCACTAATGAATCATAAATGAATGAATAAATGAATACAATGGAAATTGAAAATACCAACAGTATCCTAAAAATTATTATAATTTTGAAAATTCAAATCTCATCACGACCCTACATTTCATAATTCCGAAAGATGTCACTGTTGTGCAGATATATCGACAAATGGTCAAATTGTTCACACTGTCACATATATTATTGCTGAAACGTGACTCACTTGTTCGACATGCCCTTGCCAGTACTGTCCGTCGAGTCTCTCTTCGTGGCATTGCTAGATCCTCTACTCTCTTTCCTTGGTGGCGCAGCATTGCCAGGCGGGGAACGGTCATGGTTGCCAGCCAACATCAACGTCTCCAACTCAAACTCCTCCCACTCGACTCCTTCCGGCATATCACCGTATTCCTGCAGCAAAACAACAACGTACAAACAACTGAAATACAACATTCTCTTCTATGTATTCCAATAATTAGATCAAACCAATATTTCATAATTTCATGTAAGCTCACATATTCTGTGGTATTGTATAAATTAGTTATTGTTGGTTTAATTACCTCACTAACAGCTACGTTATTTGGAAGTTTTTCTGTACAATAAGTTTTGTGGGATAGTTGATTATTGCTCCCTATTACTTCTAATTATTTACATTTACATTTTATATTATGATTTCATAAATTACAACTTTTTATTCTTCCTTTGGTCCTATAGCTATCTTGCTCAAGTATCTTGCTCATATAGACACTATACTATTTCTATATGTTTATATGGCTATCTTGCTCATATAGACACTTCCAAGAATAAGTGGAAGTGAAAGTAGAGACAGTCAATTGTATCAATAGTTTGAAACACACAGACAGATGGCCCTCGTGGTGCTCTGTCGGAATGTCCTTATTTGGTCATCCTTAGTTATAATCGGAAAAATGACTTTATGTTGAGTTTTCAAAGTTGATGAAAAAAAATAATAACTCAGAGTGTTGATGCCTGGTATCATCTTACCTGTTGCTGTGGTGTAGTCTTACGCTGGTGGTGCTGTCTATGTTTGAACAACAAGAAGCTGTCGCCTCCCTCATCGAGCGAAGCCTTTGGTGGCGGCCAGCGCCACTTGCCAATGCGCACTGTCTTGGCGCGGCCGTACGGGTCGAGGAATGGACGTGTCTCCGATGGGTCAATCAGCTCAGGTGGAGGAGGCATGGGAGGGGGCGGCGGAGGTGCAGACAGTCCAGACGAATTGAGGAAACCAGTCTGTAATTTCAAGTTATACATCAAATTTTAGTTAAGAACATATTCTAAGTGAGGTCTAAATCTTGTACATCTTATTTGTTGAACAGAAGCAATACGATAAATTCAACCTCAACGGATGGAGATCCATCCGAATTCAAACGATAAATCCTAAATTGAAGATAAATGAATTAATGTACCCAATTTGGTTATGTGGCAGACACCTGATTAGTAGTTCATGTACAATAAGTTGATACAGTACCAAGTTGGTTTTTCACTTCACTTTCACTTCACCAATTCCAATTCAATTCATTTTTTCAATTCACTTCACTTGTACAGACACTGTACGGAGAAACGCTCCCTCATTATGGAATAATTTCAAACTTATTATTCAAATATCTTGATTTTAATCAATTGATTGAGATCAGAGCATCCCTGAACTGCGTACCTTATTATTCGAGTAATTAGATTCCATTGAACTCTTCCTGCTCTTGAGTTCTGTGAGCACGCTGGTGAAAGCCGTAGCCGAGTGATTGGCCAACGGTCCAGCCTTGGTCGGGCTGATTTTACGATTGGGCGAATTAGCGTGGACGGGTGACACAAACCGTGCGTTGGACGATGGAGACTGCGGTCGATGGACCTGGCGGGAAGAAGGTGAACTAATAACCTAACAGTCATAATATTTGATTAGTGATTAGTTGACAACTAGATAAAGACACTTGTTCATTTTGTAATATTCTATGAATGTATGAAGAAGTTTTCTTCGAAAAGTATGGAATTAAATTATATGGTATTAAGTAGTGTACTACATTATTATAATCACGTTGGATTATTATTAGTATCTACATTACATATACCAAAATATATTCTTGGTATTTATAGTCACTTACACATACTAATTTTGAAACTGATGAATTAATAATCAATCAAATTATTTTGAATCTAGTCAAACAGTCCACATTACCAGCACCAGTATTTTTAACGAAAATCTGAATATGAAAATTGAAAATAGGAAGTTTGTTGGGGAATATAGAATTGACCATTAGTGAAAGGCGTGGTTAATCGCCAGGGCCACCTTGATCTATACTTCATCTGGGAATTTAGAGATACTCTGATAGGTAAATGTCATTTTTCCCACATAACAAAGCCCATTTGATTGGATGTTCTGTTTTGTGATGTTTATGGGCGGCGGGCCAATCACTATAGTCGTCAATTCGATTGATTTTTTGATGACACGTACAAATGAATGCAATGTACTGTTGTTGTTCAGGTTAGAGGTGAGACTGGGGCAGAGTGCAATGGTGGTATATCTTTCTCCAACGGTAAAGCTCGAAAAACTAGAGTTACTGTTTCTCAGCAAAACTCACCTGCGCTCTAATGGTGGTCTCGTGATGAATGGAGTGATTCGAAGGTGGCGTCCTGGACTGTGTCTTAGCTGGTGTCGGCGGACCGCTCGAGTTTGACGAGCGATTAGGAGTTAGCCGCTGTTTCTCCGTCGACCATAGGTCACCGTTATCCGGCTCACGGAAGGATACCTACAATACGTTAACACGTTTAGTTGTTTATAGCTACTGTATTTGTTGATTTCACAAATGTTCTTGCAAGCAATGCTCATTTCACTTATCTATGAGAAAGTAAAGAGAAAGTAAGTATGAGAAGGACTCAAAATAATTAGCAGAATAATATAGAACATAATAATATCAATGAAAATCATTATAAATAATTTGTACAGCATATAAAATATGGAAATTGATTGAAAGTGTTGTAAGTTATATACTCAATTTGAAATCTGTAAGAACTAATATGAATGAATTGCTATAATAAACATGCCAATTTCTATTCACTAATTTTTAATTAATTAATTAATTCCTTAATTAATTTATGATAATATATTTTATACATAATATATCAAAGTTAATGAAATGTATAGAGCCTACGGTAAATGTTTAGCTAACGGTAGATGTTTAGCCAACGGATATTTTTATAATTTCAAGTTTTAATTAATGTTACAATAAAATCATTGTTTAATGATAAAAAGGAGCCTGAATAAATAGGAAACTCTTGTTCCTATGTATAATGTATCAAATGGTGCCCACAAAGAGTAAAATTCTCACTGTGATATGAAACTTGTTGAAATCAATAAAATTGCAAGAAACTTAAAATCTTCAAGTCTTGTTGAAGAAGTTTGGAGACACTAAACAGGATAGAATACCTTTGAGCTTTTGCCCAGCGTATCGTAGCCTGTATTGTGAGCAGCTGCCATCTGGTGGGAGGAGTGTGGAACACTTGCATGCATTGGCTGTTGGTGGAAGTGCATTCCCTAAAATACAGTCAGTGCACATGCAAATACCGACAAGACAACCAAGTCCACCAACCAACTAAATACAAACAAGAGAAATGTTAATTCTTAGCTTGCAGAACATCCGTTTCTAATAGAAGTACATGAAGAACTTGCAACCACATGTGAGTTCATTTAATAAAATGATAGTATAAAATCTAAATAATATAAGAAAATCTAGGTTTAAATATTGAAGAAACGAATCTTTCCACTACCTACAAAGCGATATGATTGTTGTTCTATAATTTCTCCAGTACCGGTATAAAGCTGAAAACACAATTCAGCTACCTATTATATACCTACGAGAAATATAGGACTTGATTTAGAATAATTGTAATGCATAGAGTTTTGTAGGTGGTCAAAAAAGCATCAGTTTCTAAAAACTAGAATTTTCAAATTGTATATACTGTAGGCATTGTTAAAAGCTATCACTAAAATAGAGATGTTTGGGAACATTGATGCTCATGTGCATACAAAATATAATTTATTGCTTTATTTTCTTTTAGTAGCAATACTCAACTTCACTAATGATAATTTGCTGGAAAGAAACTCTAAGAATTCCATGACCTTGAACATACTGAAGTTATAAAATGAATCGTTTACAATATGTGAAAAACGAAATTGTGAAAGGTTAAAAAGAAACTGAAAATGCATCATTTCAAAAAGTGATTGATGACATCTTTGGTATCTGTGTTATAGGCCTACAGTCATAGATTGTAAGACTTTTTCTTGAATCTTGCACTATCTTGAATTTTAAATTGTTCAATTCTGAAAAAAATTTCACGTTCACTACATAATGATCAAGATATGTTACGCATTATGTAGCAAGCAGCAGATACAGTAATATGTCATTCTGATGCATTTCACAGAATGTTTTCTTTTCTATAACTACAATGAAAACATAATATGCAGTTTCAATTATATTAAAGTGGACCTAAATAGAAAACATAAGAGACTATAAGACCGAACTCATTGTAGGTTGTGCAACCGAAACCTCTAGATCTGAATGTGTGAAGAATATTTTCAGTAGAAAATGAAGAGAGATTGTGAGAGTAACGAGCGATGAAGTGAAAGTGTTGGACTTACCGGAGTCTGGGGCTGGGCTGGTTGCACCAACATTTGTTGCAGGGCTTGGTTCTGAGCCATCAACTGTTGCTGGACCTTCAAAATGAACAGAGATTTCAAAATTAAAGTGAGTTCAAATTTGTTAGAACTAGAATCACTACTGTCATTTGTACAACAAATGAAAAAATAGTGCAAAAGGTATGAAACACTGTCTGAAAATTTGAATTTTAGATAGTATTGCAAATGATGAGAGCCAATTTTCAATTGATAATTTTAGCTTTATGGGGCTAAAAACACATTGAACAAAATGAAACATGTCTTGTCAACTCTACATGTTTAATGCCTTTTAAATAATTCACTCTTGAAACATGACTTTCAATGCCATACCAAACGAAAGACTTTATCCCATATTTTGTACTAATAAATAAATACTTTCAGACAAAATTCTCAATCCTCAATGTTCAATGGTAGGCAGAATAATGAAAGAAACGGCATCTCGAATTCCTATTTTTGCCTCTACTGCATTTTGTTTGGTATATTAAATTTCAATATTTCCATGCAAAAATTGCAATTCAATATCAATTCTAGACATGGACAGTTTCTTGAATCTATTACACAGTGCATGCTAAGAGAATATTCATAACCTACAATTGAGAAATCATTCTGCTATCAATTTTAAAATGGCTGAAAGAACTATAAATAATCCAAGTCAGGATGTAGACACACAGCAGTCTGAACGTTTGATCAGTTTGCCAACTAATCACAACGATTCAGAATAAGTTGGTCGACTTCTCTTCTACTTAATTTTCAAGTAAGACAGAATACAAACATACCTGCATATTGTGAGCCATGGCAGACTGCAGGAATGCTCGCTGCAGATTCTGCTGATACGCGGCTGCTAGACTCGGGTCAATACCCGATGGTGAGCCCATGCCAGGCTGACCCATTCCGGCACCGTACTGGGGCAAGCTCATACCTAGTAGACAGCATATTCATATAGACAGAGAAGAAGCAAGAAAGTGTGATAAGGTCTATGAGGATCATAACGGTTATTTGAATCATGAATAGGCCTACCAATTATTTTTACATCGTACTTGAAAATTACTATTATTTATTACTATTATTATTTTAATTTCCAGAATTCCCACTCTTATATAATATTAAATTAATCAATAAAGTATGTAATGCTACTTTTTAACAAAGTGATGTCAAATTCAGGTTTTCTAAATACTAAGCAGCAATAAATAAGCTTCTAAGCAAGAATAAATATTCACTTTCTTTGTTCATACTGGCAGTATGGTGCATGGTCAAAAATTATAAATACCATTTAAGTCAAATTATTGCAAACTGAGATTAAAAATAAATTCTACTCGAAATATGTATTCAAACCATAATAAACATTTCATAATGTATTTCTAAAGTACGGTACCAGTGTTTCTAATGATACAAAGAAGATAAATGTTACTAACAACTAAAAAGTAACAACTTTAGATAATTAAATCATGAGAATAAAATTTCCAATAGACGGCTTCACAATCAGAATGGAACTGTAGCTATCACTGAAAAAAATAACCAACATATGAGAGTTATCTAAATCTGGATTTGATTGTGAATCAATTTACTACAAGAACAAGATATACCTTACCAAATAATAGCCCAATATACGCTTAGTGTCATCAAGATTAGTCTACAAATTTAAAAACAAATAATAACAAACTACAATATATGTGATTACTAAATAATTCTACTTAAGAAAGTCATCGAAAACCAGTGATTAGACTAATTGCAAGCAGACGCATAGTGGGGTAAGAGGGGAAAGCGTGCAATGGTGCCAACTTACCCTGCATATTATAGATAGGCACAGGCATGAATCCTTGTTGCGGTGAACCACCCATAAGGTCGGCGGACATCGGCGGATAGAACTGGGGCATGGCTTGCGCTTGGCCGGCAAACGGAAAAGCCGAGGACTGTGCTGCTATGGGAGGTGATCGAGAGCGAAGATAAGGAAGAGAGAAAGAGAGAGATAACAAAACAGAGTTCTACATAGCCAATTACAGAAGAGACACAACATTTAACACAAATACCGTATTACCCTCATAACAACTACACAAGCTTATTAAAGAAAACAATGTGTAACACTGACATTTATTTTGAGAACAAGTAAAAAGTTATGTGCAAGTATAACATGAAATACTACGGCTGCTGTTATATTTCATAGATTAAAAAGATTAAGGATCAGATATGGAAAGTTACGCACTCAGTTGAATGAAACGAACTCATGTCATAGCAAGGTGATAAACTAAAATTGATATCAATAAATCCAGCTAATAAAATGTCAAAACTGTCATTGGTTTTCTAAAATATTTGTCTTATTTAGAGTTGAATTTCAATTCATTCATAAGAATGAGGCCTTTTGGTAAGACCATGAACACACTGGAAGTAAAATACTGTACCAATGTTATAGAAAACCTTCACATTTCGAATAAACAAGATCAAATAGGAAAGAAACAGATCAGTCTATATTGATGATTTTAAATACCATTTACCACCCATCAATGAAAATCGTGTTTGTGTAACCATTACTACAGGTTAGACTCTTCATCTCAAAGAACGAACATGTGGAAATATATTTCATTTATCGTCATAGAAATCAGTGAATGTTTGAATAAATGAAACAAATCCATTTCTTTAATAAACGATCCAAGCAAACCCGCATTCCACTCGTGCAAATCCGTCACGTTTAATTCTGCCACTCACCACCAGGATTGAACATTGACATGCCGGGCATCATCATAGGTGGCGGAGACATCATTCCCGACATCATCATAGGCGTTGGCGATGTCATCGACGCGATCGGCGTGAAGTTGAACGCGTTCTGAGCTTGCGATTGGCTCTGCTGCGACTCGATCACTCGCCCCCCGCCCTTGATGGCGCCGGCGAGCTTGTCGGCCTTGGTAAGGCGCTGTAGGCTGGCGTTGACGAATATTGGCTTGAACAGTGCTGTTATGTAGTCGTCTACATTCTCCACTGTGCCTGCTGTGGAGTGGCGGTCTCTGGGTAGTCTAGAAATGGGAGTACGAAATTTGATTCAACTTTTTAAATTAAGGTTTGTTGAACAGGCACAGACTTAAATTAGTTGATAAATGGACCAAATATAAGCATTACGCTTTTTTTATTTATTTAATTTTTACTGTCAGTCTCACAAGTAAGATTTATCAGAATGTTCTTTTTAATTTGTTAATTTAGCTTACTAATTATTAGAAACTTCACGCGTCGATTATAGCAACGGTACCATGACTATCGTATTGGCATAGATTAAGGTGGTTGCCTGGTCGATGCGATCATTCTGCAGACATGCCATAGACAATCAGGCCTACATGAAGTGTACTATTAAAATCTTGGAATCATTTCTTCAATTCTGTATTCAGTTATTAATGCCTTGATAAATTAATTTCCATTAGCTATAGATCAGTAACTAATAATACAAGATGTTTCACTCACACTTCCAAAATTGATAATTTTGTATTAAAATTACTCATTACTACAGAAAAACCGGTAAAAATCTACAGTAAGTTCTTACCAGTAAAAATCTATATTAAGAAACTCGCTGTGAAATTAGCGGACTGTACCTGAGCGTTGACGTAGCCGATGTAATCGTAGCTACTTCTTCGTCCTCGTCTTGAGTGGCTAGTTTCTCATCGTCAGCACTATGACTGGTGCTGGCGGGACGGGCTTCGCCATGGATGTTCTTACCGCCACCTTTAATTGAAGCAGCTAGCGATCTGGTGATAGAGATGTTCCATAATTATGTTTCTTATCGAGAAAAGTTTCCAAACGATTAAAAATTTATTTGAAAAATTGTCAACCAAAACACTTCGGACCTGGGCCCAAATATATATCAACATTGAAAATATAATTATAGATTAATAGAGAAGACTTTGATAGAGAGGAGACCACAGATAGTCTATCAAATTACTTAATTTCTAAATTATTCATATTATTTTCTATGCTACTCAAGCTAGCCTCTAGTAATGGATTATCATGGAAATATATACGAATATATCATGGTATTGTCCCAGTTTGAATTAAGAAAATACAACATTACATTTAGAAAAAAAATCAGAAATCAAGGTATTTCCTGAACAATTAATACACATCACAAATTTGAAAGTTTCAGAATGTAATATGATACTTAATTGAAAGTAACCTAAATACATGAAACATTTTCAAAGTGATTTTTTTTAAAAATAATTTATAAAGAATATTACCTAGCGTCTGAAAGTTCGTCCAGGTTTCCGTCTAGCACCGGCATGAACAGGTCATCGAGGAACTGATCCACGTCGGATGCTTGCGACGGCACGCGCACGCGTCGAACGTGCGATGCGAGAGACGGTGCCTCGCTTGTATCCGACAGCGCCGACGACTTGCCGCCGTACTCGGACTTCTCGGAGTTGCGCGCATCGATGTATGCGCGACTCGAGTGGCTGCCTGGTGCAGCTTTTTTGCCGGCATAGTGCGACTTGATGAACCTGGAGTTAAAAGTACACAGATATCAGATTGTTCAATGCCAGAAAACAGTCACCGCTAAACTAAAATCTAACCTACAATATGATAACCACTGGATGTAAATTTATATTCCAAAAAAAAAAATGAAAATTTTATTATTATTATTATTATTATTATTATTATCCAGTGTGGAAATGAAGTGGTGCAGCTTGAGCCAATGGTTAAAACATCATTTTCTGTTTGTTTGACACCCTTCAAGTTCTATGCAATATCACAACTTATTGGCTAGCCAGGTAGAATAAAAAGTATTCGAATATGTTTCAGATTTACTTCATGCCAACTACCACACATCTAACACAATTAGGTAATGACAAGAAGACTTTCAAACCAGGGGCCTATGCTGCATACAGTTTGAGTTTTAACGTATATTTCAAGTATCAGTAGTGGAATTGGAACAATTTTGTTGATGTATTTGATTAATTTGTATTTAAATATTACAACGACATTTCTCTACAATCACAGTATTTTTCAATCTTTCTTTATGATATCTTACTGTTGATTTTGTTGTTATGTTACCGACCTTGGATTTCCCTTCAGATAGCTGCCTTTGTCATCTTCACTCCTGCCGTTGATGTCTGGATAGTCAAAGTCCATTGTGACGTCGTCTCTTGGATTACTGCTTGCTATTAGGATGTCCGAAGACAGGCGGTGGTCCATCGCTACGGAACTCAAGTCGGTAGCTCTGTCACAGAAAGGAAACGATACATTAGAGTCGAAATTTGAAGAAGAAAAATACTTCGAAAATTATTTTCAGAAATAAAAGGAATATATGTCAATACTATACAGTAGACTATAGATCAGACATGATTTCAGGGAAAAAATCAGGGAAAAAAAGCTTGGTCTCAATAAGTACGTAGATAGAAGGTACCAAGATGAAAGTGTGAATTTGATTAGGAGAGCATGAACAAATACTCAATTTCCCGATATTTTTTTCTCATTCAACCCTTGACCTTATTCCATTAGTATAACAGATAGAACTGTAATCTTTGGAACAAATTGATTCATCTCAAAAAAAAAATTAAAAACAAACTATTCAACAATAATTTATATGTTAATTCTGATTTCTAGAATATGATTGATGAAAATTTTAGCAGAGTTTCAGTGAAATGGGGTAGGTAGTCCTTTAAGAGAGAAAATTATTCAGGACATCTTTGTACCCCCATTCCATCTCAGAATAACACATACGGTGTTCTCGAGTAATTTGAAATGTACATAAAATATCATGTCTATTCCATTAAGAAGTTCGAACTGCTCAAAGAAAACAGCCGTCCTCCATAGCTCAGTCAACTAAGAGACTGTTTCAGAAACTGTAGTCATGTTGGGTGTGGGTTCCAGTTCTGCATAAGGCACGGGTTTTTGTGAATGTCCTTTCACTTGTTCACATATCATCACTCCATAGTTTCACTATCACCCACTCATTTGAACCCCATATGATCTAGCTGTTGGTGGGGTCGTTAGGCTCTACTCACCGGCTATTGTACTTATCGCCGCGTTGCGAGACAGACTCGAAGTTCTCCTCCATGAACGCCTCTGCCCTCGTCATGTACTCCTGATTAGTCACTGCCATGTTCACCTTCTCTATCGAGTGGTAACGCTCGTTCAATCGGCTATAACCAATACACAACACAAATTGTAACCACGGTATGCATTAGAACGTCAGTTAACCATCTCAAATTCAAAATCCAATTGATCAAAAAATACCCATTCAAAATTATAAAAGTTTGAATTATCAAAATATTTGAGCTTATGAGTCAAGTATCTGTATCAGAACTATTGTTTGAATTACATCCAAATTTGAATGATCCTATTCTGAATTAATTAGGGTAGGCCTACACTGTGTTATACCTGCATCCAGCAACTGGAAACAGTGTTTTTAATTATTATTCCAATTGACCTGTGAGAATTATAAGATATTTATTTTCATTTATTTCGTTTATTCTCCTTTCCTTATAATTACGCACAACAGATACAACAGATTACAAATACAATATAGCATATAAATATAGCATACAGGTTAAATAGTTCCGACACATACTGCTATATAAATATATACTCCATTTCCATGAGTAACTGCAACTGCAAAAACTCTCCGAAATAAACTAACCTGTGCGACAGTCCCAGACCGTCTAGTTTCCTCGGAGGTGGTAAGTCGGCTTCGAGCAGGTTATCCAGACTCCTCGATCTACCCTTGTCCTCGAAGTAGCGATCGTTGAGGGCCGACTTGCGGGACAGACCGTTGGTGTGATCGCGTGACTGAGACCTAACTCGGCCGACGGCTTTCGTCTCCTTGAGTGGCTCGTGCGACAACTTACGAAGCTATCGAGCAAACACACACAAAAATGATTAGAATACAGCTAGACCAACGTTGTTAACGGTCTTGGTCGTTCTTGACTTAGCACTAGGCTGTCATTATTGATTAATGATTTGAAATTGATTTTTTCTATTTATTATCAAATCTTGGAATAATCTTTTTTTACAAAGTCATTTGAATGATTTAATACTGTAACTCATTATTAATAAACATTTTAATTTAACTAGGGTCCATCTACTACCGACTACCAACGTCAATTTATACCTATTTGAAGAAAATATAGCTTAAATAATCAACAAATAAACCTCAACAGCCTAGTGTACAGCTGATGAACTTCAACTAGTAAGTCATATGCTATAAAAAATATATATTCAGGGGTGCCATTCACAAATATAATTTGTAGCAGTGCATTGAAAACTATACCATCTTAGCATAATTTCCAATTATCAAGCCAGAATTCGTTAAAGAATAAGTATACGCCACATTTTGCATTGCATAAAAAAGCTTTAATTGAAATCTGCAAAAGTTTCTAATTTGTATTTATATATGTTACGTTGATCACACGTTTCTTATTCCGCTTGGTGCTTACCGGCTGCTTAGCTCCAGGTGGCTCTGGAGGTGGTACGATGGGGCGTCGCGGTGACGGAGGTGGTTCGTCTATGTCCGGGCTGGTGGGGACGATCTTGGGGGGCGTAACCTTGATGCCCATACCCCGACGAGGTCCCTTGTCCTGGCCGGTAACCAGGAAGCTATCCTTGCAGGCGGGGAATGCCGGAGCTAATTCCAGTTCGCCGACTAGATCGAGAATGTAATCCAGACCTGCGGGGTAGACAGAACATGAAAGCATTATTAAAAACTTATCATTTTGGAAGTTGTCAATAATGATTAACACAAAGGAAATTGAAAACATTGTAAGAATTTGGAATGAAATTGCTATTGGAATATAAAGAAACAGAAGACATAAATCGTATGTGTAGCCCTATGTATGTGGGTAACATTTTGTCAATTTGATTAACATGTTGAAGTAGAAGTTGAGCTATAAAATACTTCTATCAGATGCTGTATCAATACCAATCTAGTTACATTAAATATATAAATTGAGTGGAGCAGTGGCTCACCGAGGCTTCTAAGTAGAGATACTCAAAGTGGAGAGCCCTAGTTATAACTTATGTTACATATTTCAATACATTTGAATGAATAAAAGACATCTTACAGCTAAGATTTGTGCTTGAAGCTAATAATTATAGAGTACAGTAGAGTGGAAAGTGAAATTTCTATGCAACGGTCCCAGTTCTATCGTTTTCCTCCTCGTATCATTCATTTTGTTCCATCCAACTACCATATAACCAATGTTGAATTTTCTTGCATGGATTGTTTTCCTGCATGGCTGATTTATTTTTCCTGGTGCCATGAGAAACGACGGATAGAGGTTTCGTTGAATATTAAATATACTTGTTACCCAGTCAAAAAAACCTTATTTTGATTTTTGACTTTGAAAGTTCAGCCAGATCAAGTATTACTATTACAGTGATGACAACTCAACGTACCATTGCTTTCTCTGATAAACGAGTCGCTCGCCTGATTGTTGGCATCGTGGTCGGGCGTAAGACTGACAGTCCAACCGTCCAGTTCCGTTAAACCGCGGGTTTGTACGACGCTAGCTGCGATCTCTTCGCTGGTCATCCACGAATCAACGTAGCTTGTGCGGCTCTCACCTGGATCATGGACAGAGAAAGAAGAGTGTTATCATGACTTTGAGTCTGGTTTAAAAGAAACCTAGAATTTTACTTGGCATACCAACTTGGCATACATATGTGTCATCATTTGATTCGATACTGAATAGTTTTGAGGCGCAATCAGTTGCAAACTTTTGAGAAAAACCATTTCGAAGTTTTAAACAAAAAAATTTCAATGTTTTGAAAACATTAAAAAACCAGAAGAGAAAATTAGGACATTTTTTTCAATCAAATTCAAATTTTCATGGCATTTGAATATAATAATGACATACATCATTCCAAAGTTTCACATAGATCAAATCAGCCATTTTATTGAAAAAAATAAAAATCGTTCATTCACATCAATTGACGACTAGTGATTGACCCGCACATAAACATCACAAAACAGAACATCAAATCAAATTGGCTTTGTTATGTGGGAAATTTCACATTTACCTATCAGAGTATCTCTAAATTCCCACATGAAGTATAGATCTAGGTGGCTTTGGCTATTAGCCATGCCTGTCACTAGTGGTCAATTAAAGCTATCAAGAAACCATTCAGAAATGCAACCGGTATAACCAATTATGAAACAATCAAATTTAACAATAAATAAAACATGAGAACATAACTGTCTCAAACTCAAGGTTTCCTGGTATATTTAGCTTTCCATTACACTTCTTAGTATAAATATGCCTACATTGCTCATCCAAAAAGGCATATGCTGCGTTTTCCCAGTTTTTATCATCATATCAAACTTGACACAGTCACGATCCCCAATTGAGGCTAAGAATGACAAGATAGGAATTCAGGACTGGCACAACAAGGTCCTTCTACCCAAAATTATGTATGTATTTTGTTGAACACACTTCTCTCATCAGACTGTTTACCTATCCCAGAATAAAACAGACTGCCAGAAAATTAGTGACGCTTACCGTCAGCACACTGTAGCTCCAGCGCCATGTTAACTCTCTTCCTATTAGATCGCCACTCCAACAAGCACGGTGGATACCGCCTCGCTAGCTGACTCTCAATCTTGGCGCTTTGCAACAGTTTCCGCTGGCAGATGGCCTTGTAGCCATTGTACCCGTGATCGGACACGTACTTCAACAGGTATTTATACAGCGTCTTGGACGGTGGGAAGGCCGATAAGCAGTTCGACATTAACAACCTGTCAAGAATCAAATATATTAAATACTAGCAAAACAAAATTAATGAAACATATGTTGAATGGCATTTTATCATGTCATTATTTTTCTCATAATGGAATAAGATGTATGATTTATGGTTAATATTGGGCAAGTCCAACTATATCTAATATAGGCCTAGGTATAATTCAACTTAAAACACTTCATAACAGATATAAAAACAAGAATCCATATGTAGAGAAAGCACAGTTGGCATATTGAAGCAGTCTGAGTTTTTAGTAAACTGAGACGAAATTTCATACAGTATAAGTGGTAGACCGAGGTCATTTTGGGCCTAAATATTGATCATTTTATATTTCGGATAAATGATACCTAAAACAGTGATTTTTTTTACTAATCATACGTAATAATTTATACCACAAAGTCAAAAATTGTGACAAAATATATGATTTTGGGGGCCAATTCACAGTCATAATTCTATTTTTTTCCATTTTTTTTTTTTTCATTTTTTTTAAATAAAAAAAAAATGTACACACTCTCTTACTTTTACTCCTTCCTATTATCTGACCTACTATGTACGATTCACAGAATAAGTGAAATACATGCATTATCGATTATCTAAAAACTACCACGCCAGTAAACATCTTTACAACACTTTGACTTACCATCCTCGCTCGTTATTAGCGTCGTTATCGTTTCGCCACGTTTGATTGCACAACTGGCAGAGTATCTCATCGCGCAGCTTCTCGTTCACTATGCCCTTGTTGACAATGTAGTCCCCGAGCGCGACCTCCTTCTTGCCGCTGAGATTGTTGTCGTTCATGAAACGCAGGATCAGCTTGAAGAGAGCCAACGAGTCTTGGTAGTCCATGTCCTTGGACTTGGCAAGGAACGGCGTCTTGATCGGTTCGCGCTTCATTCCAAACAGGTGAGACTGCGTAGTGAAAAGAAAGAGAATGTAAATCGTTTACTTCGACAAAAAAAAAGTCAAAATTATATCAACTCAATTCAATTATTTCTTTCAATCAATTTTGCTATCGATTCATTTCATCATCAATTATTACTATCAACAGTTGATATTATATTGTTATACTACGATATTATATACTCTTCAAAAACTCTAAACTCAAACCATTGAACACAACATACCATACCATTGAACATATATTATTGAACACTTCAAGGCAGTATACAAAAAATAATGTTTAACACAACATTAACAGTCTCAAACATTAACAACAGCACTTGGAAACTGAGAAACTGGAAACTGGCACGTCAAAGTGTGAACTGCAGGACACATAAACATTGACGTTTCAAACGCACATTGCGGTCCTTAGGTTAATCTCCTGGATCACGCCTGACTGAGGGTCGGTTAAATACGATGATGACAAAACATGCGTGCCTCCAGAGACTTCGGTCGACGGATTCATTTAATCATACTTCAGAAATATATTGATGTACAGTTAGAATGTGGTATATTAATTCATTTGAGGTTTCATTGTAAGAATTAAATGGTACAGTACAAAAATATGGATCTAATATTTTCACATTTCCAAACAAATCTCTCACCTTGAAGTAAATGTTTGTGAACTTGGCAAATGCATGTTGGTCGGTATCGTGCGGTATCCTATGTCTCTCCTGGCTTGCCGCCACCCCGCCAACGACCTTGACGAGATTACGTTCGTTGTGCGTCGGCTGCCAGTCGTCCAGCTTGCTGAAAATGAAGGCCAGCTCGGCGGGTATCTCCAAGTGATTGACGCCGGCCACAGCGCGAGATGCACGCTCCTGTTCCTCGCGTGCCGCTTTGACCTTGGCGCGCTCGCGGGCGAGTTTCTCCACCTCGGCCCGACGCTTCATCTCAACCTGTCGACAAGCAAAACGTTTCAGTGACGAGAGAATAATATATCAGGCCATTTTCCAGCTATCAACCAGCATCATAGATCTTGTAGTAGACATATCATAGTAATGCATAATGAATTTAATTCAAATGTAAAGGCCTATATTTTGTGAGCTTGGAGATGATACTCTAAAAACATGGAACATTATTATTGCAATAGCCAACAAAAAGAATCATCAGGGATCTGAATTCAAAATTCTACATTTTAAATATTGTACAAAATAATTCAGGCTTGAAGGCTAGAGAGGGTAGTGGCTGATCGGTTAGTAAACATGCCACATGCTTACCTTGAGTTGTTGATATTTACTCCTCTGCGCACGACCACGATACAACGCCTGCGCCTTCACGACGCCAGTCCTCACTTTCTTGTACCGGCTCCTCTCGCGCCATCCCCTGTAGTGCGTCTGCAACACCAGCGCACTCTTCCGCGTGTTGTTGTAACGCCGACGGGCGAGATGCCCACGAACGTGCCGCTGCAACGTCACCGCAGCCGTGCTAACGATGCTGCCGCGTTCGCTTTCTAGCTTGCGTTCGAGATTCTCGCGCAAGAACACGCGTGTCGTGCCAATCTGGTGATCGGAACTTTGAGGGTCAACCGACGCCAGTATCGAGCGACACAACTCCCTGAGAATAATTAATGATTACTGTACTCTCAATAACAATTGAATATGCTACGAACAGAGATTATGATAATTTAATTCCAAATACAACCAATTATTCACAATTTGAAGAAAAGTGATTCTTGATGTGAGGAATGGAATTTGGAGACGGAAGAAGGTATTGAAGAAATTCAAATTATTCTGAATATAATAAGGTTAATACAGTTTGAAGAAAATATGGGTAGAATGCAATGAAGCCAATCAAATATTGTCTAGGTCTAGTACACTCGAATATTAATCTGTGTAACTAACTTTATCAAGTATCTTAGTATTCATTATTCACTAGAAAAATAATTCGAAAAAATAACAACAGGAGATCTCAATAGTATGCAGTTACACTATTGTTCCAGAAGAGTCAACGTTATTATACGATCAACATTAACTGGAATTACCATGATGATTGTGTACCGTACAAACACCAATGTACAGCTAGCTGTAAACATTGAGTTTGTTAAGACCCTGAGTCAATAAATAATGAACAATAAACAATAGGACTGCATTTGTGATAACAAATGGAGCACGTAATGAGTTATTATTACAGCAGTCAGTAGTCTGGGAACTATGTAGATGGAATGCAGTAAAAATTACAAAAAATTGAATACTGTACTTCTTTTCCTAATATATTCTCGAACCATAATTATTTTTTATGGAGATTTTCAAATTTCAGGCTGGGATCCAATTTGAATAAATGTGAAAATACTGGATTGGATCTTACCTGTGTGGCGCTCCCGCGGATCCTTTATGCGGCAGCAGGTATCTAAACCTCTCGACAAAGTGAGAGAACTTGAGTCTGACCGGATACCCTGTCTTCCTGATCCTTATCGTGTCGAGCATACCCGTGTAACGAAGTTGCTCCAAAACAACGGGCATGTCGTAACGCATCGCGGCCTTATCTCCATTAGGCTTGATGCAGCGCACAAACCATGGGTTGCATCTGCAGAACAAATGAGTAATGAGACAAGCATAAAGTAATGTAGATTGATAACGTTTCAAAGAGTAGGAAAAAAATTGCATTTCCAAGTGAGCTTGGAAAAATATTGAAATGAGTCTTACTTAGCCATAGAGTCTAGAAGATGTTGCAGAGAGTCGTGGAATCGTGCTGCGACAGTTGGCGTACGAGGTTTCATTGTAACAAACCTGCCGTTGGCTTTATTTATCGTCTTGGCTGCTTCGTGAGTTGAACGAACTTGTTGGAACATTTTACTCAGCATCTATAAATTAAAACAGAAGGAAACTTTCAAAGTTTGCTTTTGTATCTTTGAAATATAATCTTTGATTTTATTTGATCAAACACTAGGATGAACATATTTTTGGGGAAAACTAGGAAACAGATAGGCATATCCCTTCAAATCTTGAAAAACTATAAAAATTGCCATATTACAGTATGGTGAAAAACTAATGCAGTAAACAATTAATACATAAACTATGAGTCTTTGTGAAAAAAAATCTACCAATGAAATTTGGTTTTAATACTGTTGAACACATTCTATAGAAGTCTATAATGGTTAATCTAAAAACTTGGCCATATCTTGAAATATTCATCACTATGTTATTGCCTGGTGATGCAGTATCGTAATCAAAAACGAAATATTTCGATGCTAACTCACCGGAATCTTTGAGCCGATGAGTAACTCCACAACATCTGGCCTCAACGTGTCTCGATTCTTATCCAGAAACCCGTCGACGCTATACCAAACTTGTCCTGCGTAATGCTTCACACCAAACTCCATGCTGGCCAACCTTGGCCTCGAGTACAGCTCGTCTAGTGCGTGGTTGTAGTGGCACTTCTCCAGGAACGAGATGTCGCTGGCTTTCGGGAAGTTTGACTCGTCGTCTAGAAGGTGGAGGATGCCGACAGGCTTCTTGGCAATCAGTTGGATTACTGGCAGATTGTCCTGTAAAAAGAGCAGGCAAATAATTACAGTAGAGATGAAGTAAGAATTCAAAATGACTGCACCTCTTTCGCTGTAATGGCTATCATCTAACATGGTTGAGAGTTTTGCTGTGAGTTTCTTAAAAAGATTCGTGTATACAGTTATTTCAGTCATATGTTAGTTCAGAATGGCAAGACTTCACTTTATTTAGTTTTCAGAATAACGTATAGGCCTACATCATTTCACAAACTTTTTCTAATTATTTATATATAGAATGTTGATACATTAATTAAAATCAAGCCATCAAGTAATGTATTATGTTAGCCTTACCGTGTATGAGATAGTTTGCCATTCAATACGTTCTTTAGCATATTCCTGTTGCTCTAGCTTGAATATATGCTTATTGAAATAGAACTGCAGATTCTCGTTGGCGTAATTGATACACAGCTGCTCGAAGCTGTTCTCTTTGAAATCTTCGAAGCCGAATATGTCTAATATCGATATCGATGCTGTTTTCTTTGTCCCCTTGAACACTATCTGATTGATGCGAGCCACAAGCCAAGTGAACAACGCATTGTAAAGGGCTTTGGCAAACGCATCGCGTGCATCTAAAGCCTGGTCAATGGTGAGGGGAGTGAGAACACGTTCGTTGCGAGCCTCCTAAAACATGAGGTAAAACAAATTAATACACATAACATATTCTAATGGTGTGCTGAAGCGACTTCAACGGTAAAATGTGACTCTTAGGTTATATTGCATCATACAAATATTCAATTTGTCAAAAGTTACCTACTCAACTCTTATCATTAAATTGTCAAGATATGAATTTAAATAACTTGATCATAAAATCTTGCTTTTTAACTCTGAAACTGATTCAAATGATCCAGTAATAAATATCAGAAGAAAGTAGAGTTCGTCTCCATGGAAAGACTTATGAATGATTGATTAATTCAAACATAACTAACTTAAATCAAACAAAATTGAAATTCCCCAACCCATCAACATATGTTTCGATCTTTGGTCTACAGAATCAACAATCAATTTCTGAACCAATGTTACATGTCCAGTCTAATGATTTATTCTAGGTTTATGTAAACACCAATTATATTGGATATAGATTAAATTATGGTAAGAGATCCTACACTACACTTTAACAGCAAAATTCTACCAATTCTAAACTTACCGTCGTTTTGGTGGTGAGCGCACGTTTGATTCCGTCAATGTTCAGGGACAGCAAGTGCCCCGCCCACCTGACTTCTGCATCCGAGCCGATCTCGACCCCCTCCTGGCCGTGCTTCAGCTGTTTCCGATGGAAGTACACGTTGCCGAGGTGGAGTACGGTTGCCAGGATACGGAAGATGGTGTCTTGCTCCTCGGACGTGAAGCCTAGGACTTGCATCGCAGACAGGAGAGACTGAAAGTCTTCACCGTCGTATTTACCGTCAATTTCGTAGCTACCACCCTGTAACATTTGATAATATATTCACATCAGTCAGTCATTCACACATTACAGCCAATCATAACTTGAAATTGATCAATTGGTTCTACTTGTTTAAAAAATGTGAATGTACATAAGCATATAATATGCAATATGCTTGGGGCCTACGTAGTATATATTACTGCCATTTATTTGTGAAATTGAAACAAGTATGACACCGGTATATCTTCATGTTACTGTATATCCAAAACGATAATAATAACTAAACTTCACATACATGATTTAGGCAAAATTAATTATCATGAATGAATGATATTTAATCTTAGCATGCCAAATAAATATGAGAAGACTTAATCCAACTGGAAACTCTCATAGATCCTAATTAAGTGCAAATTCCGAAAATTTTTGTGGAAATAAAAGCTGAATACATTTATGTCCAATTAACCCATCAGACCTAGTAAAATATTCTCAAAAAGTCCTAATTAATTAAGCAAATGAGATATTCCGAAGTAACTAGATTCATCTTAGTTTTGAATTCACTTTAAGAACACCAAACGTTCTAAATGTGATGTATTTATTTACCTGATTAAGGTAGAAATATTTCTCTGGTGTGAGAAGACCGTATTTCTCTTTCTGTTCTGATTTCAGCCCTTGTAGCATTTCATAGAAGACGTGGTAATTCCTTTCGTCAGGTGCTTGAGTTACGATACGAGACTTCTCCAGTAAATATTCGGTCACCTTAGCTCCGTTTATCACACCGCTGAAAATTGAGGTAAACATCAAGGTAATGCAAGTGGTTTGATTCTGTAACTACTATTGAACGAATATAAAGATACGCAAAATCATGTCATAAACCAACACACAGGGTTTGTTTTGTTAACACAAATAAAAGTTCAGTTCAGACATATTTTTATATGCTGTTTAATGAATTTAATGATATGAGTAAAGTTTCCTCTCATAGACCTACGTAAATAAAAATCCTAAGAATAATTAAACTCAATGTTTCAAGTGAACTTACGATTTAAAGTGAACTTCGAGGTATTTCCCAAAACGTGAAGAGTTGTCATTGCGTACAGTTTTTGCATTGCCGAAACTTTCCAGTAGAGGTGACGCTTCAAGAATTTGTTCAGTGACCAAATTGGATGATGATTTGTTAACCGCCGCCAAGTATTGCATCACCAACTTTGTAGACTCTGTTTTCCCTGAACCAGATTCACCGGATATCACAACGACCTGTGATTCTGGTGGAGAAATGCCTTCTTTCGACATGTGGGCATATGCGGCACTTCCGATAGCAAACAAATGACTGAAAAAAAAGACAAATAATAGGTAAGATGCAGTGAATTTGTAACTTGCTGCTGAATTAAATCAATAATTTGGAAATACCTTCAACTTCTAATGAGAATGAGGATGAAGTTTATGGATTAACATTTAGAATTATTCAAAAATTTGGAATCAGAAAAATTGTCAAACACTCAGAATAATACAAAATAATGTGGTTTAACAGTGTTGTAAAACGTTGTACTGAAAAACTTGATAGAATGGGCTACTTACGGAGGCAATGTTCCAAGAATCTGTCCCTCGTATTTCTTCACCATGTCTAGTCCATAAATGTCGAACATTTTGTACGGATTTACGGCTACTAATATGCTTCCTGTGTAAGTCTGTAATAATAATCATACAGTTAGCTCTGGTAAATATGTAATAATATCAAGGAAAGTATCGGATTATTTTACTGTCACTTACATATATCAGTTCTTTGTCGTAGCGTAGTTTCAGATTCCATAATAATGATGCTTCGTTCAAGTCTCTGCAAAAAAAAATGTAAATTTAAAAATATGCTTAGCCTACAGTTTTGAAGAGAATTAGTAATCTACATCTACGTTTTCATGTGAGACTGTTACCATACAAAATACAATCTTCACAAATGAAATGATATTGAAAAATGATAATAACCATAACAATTAGCTTGAGAAATGCAGCGGTTCACATGAAACTATGGCACATCAGCCCGAGTCATATGTTAAATCACTGAACTCTCCATTTTTGCAATCCTAAACCAAGTAATTGGATTATCAGAACACGGACTTCATGGTTAAAAGCACGCAAAACTTGCAGTCAGTAGTAATTTAGACCCACCAGTTAAACATAATAAAATTATAATTGCTTCCTAAAATGTGTCTTTTACACAACATTTGTCAATGCATGTACACTTTTAAATTGCCGATTCTTCAAGTCTCATAAACTGCTCTCAATATCGAAATACAGAGCCAAATTTGAGGTTATAGTCAGGAGAATTGAACAATCAAAGAGCACAAAACTTGGTCCCTTTTGCCATTCACACCTACTTGTATAATGATAAATACAAAAATAAGTACATAATAAAATGAGAATTCAAATTCTTTCCTAATGTATATTATGTACTATGTAGACTACAGTGGGTAGCAAGGGCAGTACTAGTATGTGAGCAAAGAATTTTTCGTAACTTCTAGTAATAAAAAAATCCTGAATCTGGGAATTTTTGTAATAAGAGGGCAAAAATGTATCGAAAATTGTGTTCTCCAATCAAAACTTGAGGAGCAGTTTATCAGCCTCCAACTTTTATAGTTGCTATGGTAAAGAGACACACATGCTATATACTTGTATTCACGAAAGATGAAGGAGCAAACCACACGTGCGCTAGAGGGGTGGAGAGCACGGTCGATCGGAACCCTCTTTTCCCAAAACAGAGAAAAAATTAACTTGTGAAATCAAGATGATAAAATGAATCTTTTGAACAATTGGAGAATAACTGAATCAGCATCGACACAGGAAATAATATGAATCCAACAGCAATACATATGTACATATATATATATATATATATATATATGTATATATATATATATATATATATATATATATATATATATATATATATATATATATATATATATATATATATATATATATATATATATATACATATATATATATATATATATATAAATATATATATATATATATATATATATACATATATATATATATATATATATATATATATATATATATATATATATATATATATATATATATATATATATATATTTATATATATATATATATATATATATATATATATATATATACAAATATATATATATATATATATATACATAATATGTATATGTATATATATATATATATATATATATATATATATATATATATATATACATATATATATATATATATATATATATATATATATATATATATATATATACATATATATATATATATATATATATATATATTTAAATATATATATATATATATATATATATATATATATATACATATATTTATATATATATATATATATATATATATATATAATCATTTCAAGTATTATACATTATAATTATTGTACATTACTAACTACATCACCTGAATTTATACACATGAAACTTGATCCTTCATTTTTGAAATTACTGATGCAAGAATGGTGAGAAAGGAATTATTTTCCACTCTCATAACCGAATATATCATATTGCTGTCATTCAAAAGCTGCAAACCACCTATAAATTTGTATAAATAATAAACCAATCTGTGTTTCATTATTTAGTATTCACTAAAAAATTACTAACACGATTGTTTCAAAGTAATTACTAAACTACCAACATTCTATATTCCTGATTCCCGTTCTATGAACAATATAAATACGCGATGCATGTCTCTTCGTCGTCTAGCAAACTAGCAATTAGACAGTTTTACGAATCGAGTCGAATGTAATGAATGACTTTCCTCACTAAAATGATAAAGCAGAGTCGAAAATAAATTAGTTTCAGTAGAAACTATTAGTTAATAGTTCTATAGAATTCCATTAATAACAGTCGTATTACTTTATTTATGACTGGTTTTGTCGCGGTTCAAGTGATATTTTTTAAATTTTATCCAAGCAATAAGTATCACTCTGATTTCTAATATCTCATTATAGAAATTTTATATCATTTTTAAAATAAAATAATCCAATGAAAATAAAAGAGACGCGTACTCGAGCAAATGATATAAGAGATATTATCATATTTCGCATTGCGTTCAACTTTATGACGGAGTTTCGCCGTGCACGTGTAATCAGAGTGGAGTGTATAATTTAAATGTGATTATAGACATGTCAATAATTATATAATATTAAATATTATTATTATATATTATATATTATATATTATTATAATATTATATATTAATTATATTAATAATAAGTAATTCACGAACATGCAAATCCGACATCATACCAGTGCGGCGTTATTTCATGTTCAGATCATTGGATGTTTCTGAGTCGTAACATTTCGAAGATCCACATTTTGTATCTGTATATATCGTAAAAATAGGCCTAACTGCATAATGAGCTTGATTAGAATTAATGTCCTCTTTTAATGTCTGATGAAGACAATCGAATGAAAGCAGATATTTTCAATCAATAAACAATAATACAAATTTTAAATACTTTGAATTTGTTCATTTTTTTTTCATATATATATATATATATATATATGTGTGTATATATATGTGTATATGGTATATATATATATATATATATATATATATATATATATATATATATATATATATATATATATATATATATATATATATATGTATGTATATGTGTATATATATATATATATATATATATATATATATATATATATATATATATATATATATATATATATATATGTATGTATATGTGTATATATACATATATATATATATATATATATATATATAAATATATATATATATACATACATATTTTATATATATATATCTGTATATGTATGTATATATATATATATATATATATATATATATATATATATAAATATATATATATATATATATATTTATATATATATATATATATATATATATATATATATATATATATATATATATATATGTATATATATATATATATATATATATATATTTATATATTTATATATTTATATATATATATATATATATATATATATATAATATTATATATATATTATATAAATATATATATATATATATATATATATATATATATATATATATAAGGACAACAAAAATATACCATCAATACTGCTGATCAGCAAACAAATTCCACTTGATTTCATACGAATCTTTTTTCAGTACATAATATTGAAATTCAACTAGAGTATTTTTTTCTCTAAATTGAGTAACGGTGTTTGATTGAAATTAATTAAAATACTTACGAGAGTTGTATCATATCCTCGACTCCATTTTGTCCCAAATCTTGGCGTCTCCGCACTCCATTCAAAGTTGTCAAAGTGAATACTTGGGGCTGAAACAGAGGAAGAGCGGAACTGTGTTAAAAAAACGTTAAATACATCATGTTGAATGAGAGTCAATATCGCTCAACTATACTTGCATTATGATGAAATCGTTATTATTTCAATATTTGACTGTATACGGTACCAATACGAACAATGCAGATTGTGAACTGTGATTTCTTATTATTGAAACATAGAATAATACTTGTATAAGATCAGTAGAACATTAGAAATTAAATACATACATATAAATTCAACCTTCAGGCTGCAAGTATTTCGCACAAAATTCACAAGATATTTTAAAATTTTATATATATAGGTGACCCTCTACTTACACTCAATATCAACTGGAATGTATGATTAAATGTAAAATACTTTAAACTTGCATCCACGAAAGAAGAAGGTCGTTTACCAACTTAATAATTGTAGAAACGTCAATTATAGTTACATAACATCAATGCCTGTAACTTCCAAGTTTTAATGTATTGAGTTGCCTTCCTTATCGTAACACTATATAGTGGAGAAAAATCATGATACACTAAAAATATCACAGCTTACTCATTCAGATTTGTGTTTATTATTTTGGTAGATTGTCATTTTCTTTCGTGAAGACAAGTATATAGTTCAATTAAACCTACTCCTCTTCATTTTTTTTCTCATACTCCCCCGCCTCATTCACAAATTGTGCATTATTAATTAATACAGCTGTAATCCTGTAAGCTAAATAATTAAAACGTCAAAAATCAGACAGGCCTATCTCAACTGTCATTGTTGTTACCAACCTGTCCACTGCATCTTAAATTAAAATCTAGGTTAAAGAAATACATGTTTTTTTTTTTAACAAATACAGATTTTAATAATACAAATGAAAAAGATTAACTGTGAGAACATGTGAGTTTTTTTACAGTTAAATTCATATTTCCGGGTCACTGTTTGCATATCCGGTAAGCATGTTAACAAAATGTTAACAATATTTTGACATATATATGTGTGTGTGTGTTAAAATATCTATAAAAAAAAATTATTATATATATATATATATATATATATATATATATATATATATATATATATATATATATATATATATATATATATATATATATATATATATATATAATATATATATATATATATATATAATATATATATATATATATATATATATATATATAAATATAATATATATATATATATATATATATATATATATATATATATATATATATATATATATATATATATATATATATATATAATACTTTGACGAGATTCAACAGTTCCCATCGACAGTTTCCAGCTTCCTACCGACCGGATATGTAGATCCCATCAATTCACGTAAAAAAAAATCTTGTCTATAATTCCGATTGACCGTCTCCACTACCTCCATTGACTATCGGTCACACGTTCCCATCCTTCAATGAAATATTAAGTTATATTATACCAGTTCGAAAGAGTTTTACTAGGTTGAACCTGTAATAACAATTATAGACTGCCTGCCCTTGACATAGAACACAAGTCCAAGATCAAGCTGACCATCACTCTACCGACACACGTCTTCTCGCCTGCAAAAAACAAGTATTTCCTACACTTGGTCGTGTTATTTGAATGAAACACATCACAATTATAGTTTAGAATTTGATCAGCGGAAGAAATGTGCTCATTTAGGTGTTTTTTTTCGTCTCACGTATCTACAATTATTGGTTTCAAGTATTACATCAAGTTAGTGTATGTGTGTGTGTTTGTGTATGTGGTGTAATAATTAATAAATAAATTGTACTATCTTCGTAATAAAATTAACCCGCGGGAGATTGAATTTATTTTCAACTTAGTTAGCACTAGAGAAAGAATCAATTATTAATTATCATTTTACTGTATTTAATTTAATCTCAATTTGATTTTCAATTTATTTAAATTTTCAAATTTTTGTTTCTCATACTAAAATAATATCATTGATAACTATCAATATATATATATATATATATATATATATATATATATATATATATATATATATATATATATATATATATATATATATATATATTATATATATATATATATATATATATATATATATATATATATATATATATATATATATATATATATATATATATACCATGATAGCAAAACGCATTTTAATTTTTTCAAAAAAAATCTCAAACAAAGTTCTCAGTTTGACAGAGAATAGACGATTCTGAGTTGAGTGCTCTCGGGCATTTCGAATTGAACTTTTTTGGGAAATATTACTATTTTTACAATATCAAATATAGCGCCCTATAGTCCTTTATGTTTCAATTCGACTAAATTTTATATTATACATTCAAATATAAGAAAAATTTAGCTTTCTTCAGAGTATCAAACATCTATTTGAATGATTGCATTTAATGTAGCTATTTCACACGTAAAACGTCTTTCATTTTTCTTCTATTATTTATATAATCTATCGGCCATCTGCAAAGTGTATGAGCACAATCGGTTCAACCTCCTTCCAGATAACCAAGATAGAATACAACAAAAAATACATTAAACATTTTAAATGTTAAAAGGTGGATTTTTAAATATTTTTCCAAGATTTGAGAAAATATAAGTGTTCATAAATGTTCAGTTATCCAAAAAAGAGAACAATAAGTATAGCTCCCCATGATATAACATACCGGTATTATACAAAAAAGAACCACATTATATGTCCAGATTTATTTAATAAATAAATTGTCATTATAATAATATATATATATATATATATATATACACACACATATATATATATATATATATATATATATATATATATATATATATATATATATATATATATATATATATATATGTATTTATATAAATATATATATATATATATATATATATATATATATATATATATATATATATATATATATATATGTATATATATATCACTATATTGAACTAATATCAGTTCCAAAAATAAGATCATTAAAATAATGTTCATTTAATATAAGACATTAAAGAATATTTCCATCCTTCAAATATTCAGATGAGGAGGGCTAGACATGTGGTTATCCTTCTGTGTCGGTAATCGAAGCAAGGTCTCCAGGTGCGTCATCAGCTGATTTGTCCCATGTTATTTCAACGGTTAGTAAGTATAAAATAACCTAAGGTGAACAACCTAGTTATCGCAAGAGGCGAGTGTGCTGTATACACTTGTAGCCACAAGAGAAGTCGCGAACTACCTGAGCGCTAATGATTTTGAATACGGGAGACGGTCGATCGGGATCTTCATCTCTCGTGGATATATAAAGCCAACCAAAACTGTACCTACTCATCATGCGTGCCTAGACTTTGTTAATCAACTTCATCACATGTACTAGGGAAAAACGCTAAAAGTACGTCATATTGATGGATGAGTCAGTCAAGTGTAATAACGAACTTTCTTCAAAGATATTTAATAATTCATCATTTGAGTCAGCTATGAAATTGAGAACGAAGAGAAGGCAGGTATATGGAGAGGGAGTTGCGAAAGGAGGAAAGACGTACAAGATTAAAGTTGGTGGAAAAAGATGTACAGGAATGGAAGATCAAGTTAGACGAAAGGAAGTGTGTGTGTAGTAGTTTAGAGATTGGAAGATTGGAAGGTGATTTGGAAGATGAGGAGACTGGAGAGTGAAAAAGCGGATACTTGAAAGTAGCAGGTTTCGAATACAGAGATGACTGTCCTAGATTTGATATCACAACACCCCTGGCACTATAGTGATTGGTTACCTGCGATTTGGATAATTAATTAAATGATGAATCTATCGAATTCACAACACTTTTGTATATAGGTCTCTTCAAGTGGTTCCATGCATAATGTAAACCGATGGTAATCAATGTTGACCAATTAATGTTAATTGGATAACCATCCATATCCCCGAAATTGTGCTCTCCAATCAAAACTCCAGTAACAGTTTATTTTCCACCAACATTTTTAGTTGCTATGTAGTAACATGAACATAATCTCCACATAGGAACTATAAATACAAATTTCAAATATTTTTTCATAAATTCTGTATTTTTGTATTGAATCTAGAAATGTTGTTCTATTCTGAAATATTATGTGTAAATAACAGCTGGTGAAATCTTTTTTTATACATACAAACAGGTTCAATTACGAATGTTAAAAAAACGAAAATTATAAACAAATTGTAAAATAAATTACCTACGATTGTATGACAGAAAGCTAGGCACATAGACGCGGGTTCAAATCCTGACATTAATAATATAATTACACATTGCATTGATCAAATAAAGCTCAACCTATCCAGGACATGTAGGTACTATTCAATTATTATGAAATTGGTTGCATTTAAATTTGGAAACGCAATCATAATTTTTTAGCACAATGCAATTAAATGCAACAGACTCTTATCGTTACTGTTACGAGAATTTCAATCACTTAAATACGGTAGTTTAGTTCGAATAAAAATATCAAACATTTCAAAATTGGAACAAAACATTAAAACATCAAATAAAACACTAACAATACAGAAAACAAATAGTGTTCCCAATCGTAAGTGCCGGTAATCCATACTAAAGACGAACGGTCGAGAGTGTCGACCTACAGAAGGAAGTAAATGTGCATTGTTGACGTGAGTTGCATTTCTTGTTTTCAACCCACTTCCGGTTCACTAACAAACTTATTTGGCCGAAAACAAGCGGGAAATGACCATTTTGTACACTTTCTTTCAACCCATTAACTAAACTACTGACTTCATGACAATGTATACAATACTTCAATAGTGCTAGAACAATCCATGTGAAATCATTATTATTATTGAAAAGTATAATAATTGTGATTTGTAACGAGTACAGTGTGTTTGGGTGTAATCAGAAATTATGCAAATAATCACAATAAAATTGTTGTTGTGAGAAAGAAACCACATCAATCTTTGTTTTCAACGGGTTATAGAATGTGCTTCTAGGCACGGTTTAGCATCAACAAAGAATCTATTATACACCTATAGGTAGGTGTAGCTATTTGGGATAGTTGAGAAAGTATTGTGGTCCACATATTCGAAAGGTTATCGAGTCATTTTGATGAAACCCTAGACCCGGAGGATGGTATAAAAAGTAAAAACCAAAAAACCAACAGGTTGAGATGGACAAATAAGAAATTAATATAATGACATCTGAAACAATAGAATAATATCGAAAGACAAATTGGAACAAATATGATAATGAGTGTAGTGAGAAGAAAGAAAGATTTGGAACGAAAAAATATTTTAAAAAATGGAAGAAAAAGAAGTCGAAGATCAATGAAAAGATTGAAGATGCTTTCAAGAATCGCCCTGTAATTTTTACATTTTGTCAAATTTTACAAAAACCAATTATTTGTTTTGCAGTTGGTAATTACATTTCCCTTGTCGTACCGAGTACAAATGATACTTCGTCATTCTCAGCCTTAACTGTGTGGATGGAGGGTTTTCAATTCAATTTTCAATTGAACATTATTTTTTTATTTATATAAATATTCGGCTTACAGACAAAATGCATGTCAACAATAATAATAACTGAATAAATAAAAGAGTGAGGTAATATAAAGAAAAACTGCCTTGTAAGAGAATAAGTTGATGAAATCATAAGAAGCCCGCATAAAAACTAATTCTTGTGTGCGGGAAACCTACAGCTAAGGATCATTTGTAAATTGTTGTCAATAGAGCTAATTAGAATAATTATGAATATAAAATGAAATATAATAAATATATAATGAAATATAATGGACGAATTGTATGGTATACGCAAACTCAGGTTCGATAACTCCACACGCGAATATGTATTCGTACCTGTTTTTGACCAAATAAGAATCGCATTTTTTTCCAATTTGGACAGACGATAGTGATTCGGAGCAAATTCAATCAATTCATATAAAAAATCATATAATTCTTTTCTGTCAATTGATTCGCTTCATTTTGCCCGGTTATAATTCGTCTATTATGTATGAGACACGTAACTGACTACAGTTAATGGTTTGAAAATATTTTTTCATAATATGAGGAGAAGAACACTTTGTTATAATATGTGAAAACTAAAAAGTATGTCTGTTGACACCCATAAGATTAAGAAGGGAGAAACATCGAAACTCTCGTATAATGACATATATATTTCTCTAACCATCCACCAAGAAAAAAATACAAACGATTACGTCAGTGTTTAGTTGCTGGTTACCGTGTAAAATACGGAACATATTACTGACCATTATTGAAAATTGTGAAACAAAATATTAAATTAAAGTGTCCAAACATACTCTTTCCATCAGTTTCTCCATACATAAGTTGGCCAAACTGGAAACGACGCTACAATGACGCATCATCGACCCCCTCACCGACGAAGACGCCATTGATTGTTGTGACAGACGTCGCTTGTGTTGTGATCGAGGTGGCGGTGTTTGATATAGGCCTACGTCATCACAATCAGGAATTGGCACGTTCCATTTTTGAGTTTTAAAATGTTCCCAATTAAAATTCGAATACACATTCGTTTTCGGATTGGAAATCTGTCTTTTATTCGGTAATGGTGGAATATATTTTTCACTTGTAATCAACTGTCCACCATTTTGAATAACTTCATATATTTTTCCTTCGCGTTCTTGATCTGAACTAGGTTCATGTAATCTAGCACGATTAATTTGAAACGGTAATGCCATTCGATTTATAAGAGGCAAGCGAACGGCACTTGCTAAATTTTCTTCGATTTCGTCACTGTTTACTGAAGTATCGCCAAGTTCTTTGACATGATCATTCGTTGACTCTTCAGAACTGCACCAACTTGTAGCTTTGTTTTGTAATTTCAATTCGACAATATTGCTGTGTTTAGAAGCGGACGTCTCACCTTGTTTAACGGGTGGCATTTTGTTGTTTTCTGTATAAAATACTTCTTCCTTCCTGTCTTTTTGTCTTGTTTTGTTAATTTAACGATCAATTGTTTCAGCGATTACACTTGACCCTAAAGAGATGGTCAACACAATTATATAAGTGCTGGAATATATAGAGGCCTACAACGGGTATTTCATTTTGTTCTCACTTTGATAAACACTGTACGGTGAAAGAAAAATAATAAATCAAGAAAATACATATTCAGGAATCACCAAACGACTAATTTATTCGAATGGTATCGCATGTTTAACAATAAAAATACAAACTCTGCTAACTTTTCATTTCAGTGTAAATTATGTGTTGAATTCCGTGAGTCATTTAAAAGAGTTAGATATTCTGTTTTGCATGTTATAATTTTCAGCCACGAAATAACTGATTTTAAACTATGCAAATACACAAGTCATACAAAAGCATGATAGAAGATATTTCGGTATAATTGAGCTTATTTGAACAATAATTATATCATTTTCTGTATAACATTGAGGGGTCATTGCTGGAACATCATTGGAGAGAAATTTGTTTCGTGTTTTTCAGTTTTTTGATAGCGCAATATAAGAATAAAATAGTTCTCATCATTCCGTCGTATATAATACCGTCACCATTTTAATTACACGATTTAATTTAACTCGACATTGTTATTTGCTCGAAAACTAAAACGCTATATACAACGATTTGCTCAACTCATATACCTTATTTCCAAAAGTTTTTCAATTTCAATATAATTTAATAACAATTACCATCCAATGACTAATTTGAGAAGCATTTTAAATATGTCACAAATGGATTGGATTGGCATTGCCTTATATGACTCCGGGAGAGAACTTGATCAAAACAAAACAGAGTGAAATTTCGGCGTGTTTGATATTTTTTATAATCACCATTTGTAGTAATTGTGATAATTTCTAATCTAAGGTCATCTAAGCATCCTACACTTAATCCACGGGCAAATTTGTTCCATTGAATAATGATTATATTATCTTAAATTGAATAAGCTTTCATTCAGATTAACATAATAACTTCTATCTGTGATCTTTAATTCAAGAATCATGTAAAGTCATCCTTACACACATTCCTAATACGCACACGTGTTAAAGCCGGCTCAACTCTTAACTCTCTCTCTATTTCTCTCTCACTCCATCTCACTCCAATCCCCGGCTAAATCGCGTTAACACAGATAAAAGTACCAGACAGAGTCGAATTCAGTAATCGCACCTTAAACGGTTTAAACTAGAAACCTAAATAAGAATCATCAATGAATTTCTCCTCCTCAAAGCTGAGAGTAATTATATTTCACTGAAATTGTTGAGGCAATTAACTGGGTTCATTCATTAGTTCATCACTCATAATATATAGATTAGGTAACCAATATATACATCCAAATTTAATTTTCAAAAGCGAAACAGCTATCTTCAATGTTCACACTACAAGTGTAACGATCTCAATATTTATATTTACGATCAAGATTTCGATGGCTAATCCCTATACACCATTTTCAATAATGATTGATTTTTTTTTAAAACACATAAAATGAAGAAAGTTGAATTTAGTGTATTATAGAACGTGCACGATTATACCGACATTATTGTGTAATATTAAACCAAGTACCGATCAAAGAAATATAATGGATATTAAATCTTGTATACTTTCACGTATAATTTTAAAGTTATGACCCAACATTTTCATATTATTACAATTTAAAAAAAAAGATTTTTTCACTATTTTTACCATTTTTCATATAAATGTTCCGTTATTTTTCCGTAGAATTGTTAAAATCGATTTTTTACATCTTTATGTTGATCTCCTGTATACCACATAACGTTTTTAGCTGTTTTCTCATATGTATAATTATGTTCTTATACTGTATCTATCTGTCTATATTATTAATAATCAAGATGTGAAACTCTAATTGGATGCATAAATCATTCATAAATTATGCGATTTTATATCATGTATTCCAACTGAAAGTTCAATGTCCGTAAATACAATATTACACGTTCTTGTATATATACAAATTCTCACAGATTCACAATTTTTTCCCTTTTTTCTATCTTTGTTGATCTTTTAAGTAAATTAATCGCTAATAGAAATTTTGAAAAATGTCGTTATCGTATATAAAAGCGTCTGAATACCGTTTGGGACGTTTCGGCGTTCTCATAAATATATATATATATATATATATATATATATATATATATATATATATATATATATATGGGTATGCTTGTACTCCCAATACCGAGCCCAGTATAAGAATTCGTTTGATTGCCAAATAGAAGTACACTGTTCTGTACTCTAGTTTCTTCTAATTTGTTGTTTTATTGTAGTAGGCCCTACACTTCTCCGCAAAAACACTAAATTCAAATTGAGTGAGAGATCACTAAAACTTTATATAACATACACGATGCTAATATCCAATCATTTCAATTCATCGACTCACGGTGACAAATTACAACACTTGAAATATTTCAGATATTTTAAACGACAATTTAGATTCACTTCGGAGATATCTAAAAAAAAATCTATTCACTTGATCATCACTTATTTTTTTAAACATTTGGCCCGGCTCCTTTATATAAAACCTTTTTATACAAATAAAAACAGTTAACACTTCTTTAGTTGAACAAACATAATAGTTCAATCAAAACTTTTCTTAACGTTCGTTTCGCTACAATTTCTTTCTATACCGCTTCCACCGTACCTCTATTATTTTACAACACTATTTCTTGCATTTTTATTGTCCGCAAATCACATAGAAATATAAGAAGAAGTGTTGACCGTCTGCTAGGTGAACGATTACTAAAGTGCTGTTTTCAAGTCAGCAAGACACAGCAAAATGATGCTCTTTTTCAGATCCCTCGGGCATGCAATTACTACCAAAACTATGAAACGAGGATAATGTGCATCTTCAGTACGTCTTCAATAACAAAGCAGATCGTATACCAGCTTCGACTACACCCAAAACAGATTGTTACAATTTAGTTTATATAATCCACCGTTCAGTGTCTCGATCCGTCCAGTGGCGGATCACAAAACAACGGAGTGTCATATCTTAACTACAATACGTTAGTCGAGTTGATTCACATTCATAATTAATTAGGTGATTGCCCGAATTACCGAAGTGAGAGTAGCTCTAACTAGGGACGTAAGCCTACGAGGCCCGGGTCTAGGGTGGCAAATTATCAAGGGGTGGCAAATTTTTAAGGGGGATCAGCCCCTTAAAAATCAAATAATAAGTATAAGTATATTTTTTTAAATCGCATATTTTTATATGATATATATTCACGTTTTAAAATACCAACTAACGCATTGATATAGTTTAATTATAGTTTCGTATTTTTATCTTACCGTTTAACAAAATTTCAATATTATTATCTCAACATATTTTATTTTAGTAACGATCAAAGTTCATTAAATTATCCTCATCTTTGATAAAACAATAATTATGAATGTCCTTCTGAATAAAAACCTAGCTAGTGCTCGTCATATTTATATCAGATAGTGTATACTGAATTAATTTCTATATACTTGAGGAAGGGAGGGGGGGCGTCAAAAAATGTCGGACCTAGGGGCGCAAAATATCTTGATACGGCCCTTGCTGTAACTGGGATTTGAGCTTGAAATCACCATAGTTACCAATGATCTTTGTTTTTACAAACGCTTGGAATAAGACTAACTATATAAACTTGCTGGTAATACCGGACCTAAGTGTCCAAGAATAAACTATTATACCTATCTTATCGTCATTGGTACCAATAGTTCTTAATTATCAATTTATTTCCGGTATGAAATGTTTTATGCTGATGTCACTGGAAGATGATTGTACTTGCTAATTGATTGATGAATGATGATTCAATACTCAGATCAAGTTATAATCTTCGGAAGTGATTATATCTTAGCAATTATTATAATATAGAAGTGATATCCGACTTTAGATCAGAGAGAAAATGATTGTGTTTCTTTCACTTAATTGTGTTAATATTCACGATCTTACGTAAATCACCACATAATCTCCATAACAATCTCTTAAACGCTTCTTGAATCGACTTTGAATCCAATTCCATCCTTTTTTCATTCATTTTTATATTATTACTGATTACATTTTTTATTTTATTACCATAATGTTAAAGCTTATTATTACTTTCGGCAATTAATCCATTTATTAAAATGTGCAATTATTATTAATTATAATTCCAAATTTATAGTAAGCTGGATCTTTATGATCATATAGCCTATCGTCAAGACGAACAGCCATCATGAATAAATGATTTTCTTCTGATGATGTTATCGATGACTGATGATGATAGACATATGAAGAAGCCGATGTATGCCAGATAATGATAATGACGTATATTTTGTTTATGTTATTCAAGAGAGAGAGAGAAAGAGAACGGAAGAGAGAGTATAGCAGAGATAATGTGGTCATTGTATGTTCTAAGAACTATATGGACAATATAAGGAAAGAAAACCCAAACTATAAACATACTAATATGTGACCGTTGGGATTGAACCGGAGTCTACTACATGACAATGCTTCGAGTAATTATAACCAATGCTAGCTATTATTATAACAGCTGTGCCGTTAAAGGATGCAAATGCAAGAAAATACATACCTCATTAACCTAATACTTTTTGAAACTAACGTCTGATTCACAACTAAATTGTATCTTCACATGCCAGTGGATCGTCAAAAGCGAATGAATAGCTGTTTCCATTTGCTTCAATTATATTTTTCTTTAATTTGTAATTGTTTCAAAAATTGCTTGATCCAAAGTGCGTTCCAAGATGAATTTATTTTGAAATATTAAGTAGCGATACAGATATTAAAATAAGATTTCTCGTATTTAGCATGTATTTCTTATGTACAATATATCCCACTGTGATTATTAACCAGCGGGCAAACAACCGGCACATGTAGCTGAGTGGTTAACGCACTCGCTTCATGTGATCCGGGAGGTGAAGGGGCATATCGCGATCCCTGCCACCGTCCATCTTTACAATGTTTTTTTGTGGTTTCCCTCTGTAGTCTAGGCTAATGCCGGGAAGGTTCCTACAATTAGACCACGACCACTTCATTCCCACTATCCTTCCCAATACCTAAGAAAACATCCAATCATCTCATCATCTTATTCGACGCCAATAGATCTTAGTTATCATTATAGTGCGTCGTTGAAACCCAATAAAAAAAAAATCGTTGTACTAAATTTCAATTCAAATTTGAATAAAATCCAAGTACATTTTACTGCTTATTTTCTTATAGACTGGCTGTACCTGTACGTGAAGTGTACAATCTCTGCCAGTTATAGTGCATATCATGCCAATACATTACCGTATATGGATGCAATTCAATGTTACTGGATCGGCCACTTTAAGTAACTGCCAGTGTACTTTGAACACAGTACACGAACCTGAAGGCTAGATAATAAATCCGTGGAACAAATTGCAATTTCTATTGTTGTGCTAATTAGAGACGAGAAATAGAAAAATACGGTACTATACATTTTCACACATACACTTCTAATATTCAACTCAATAATAATTGAGAAAATGTATGAAGAATATAGTTTCGCGACTACATGTACTTCACTGAGATTAAATATGAATGGTACATCTATATAATTTTTTTCATTTTTTTTTTCATCCAATGAATGTACATGGTATCAATAATATTTATTGAAACATTTATTAAAAATGTATTAAACAGTTTTGTATCACATTATGCCTGAGTGATGAGAAAAGAGTGAGTAAAAAATGAATTCCAGAAGTTTCCTCACGTGTTAATTATGTAATATGAATCGATTGCATTTCAACGTTTTCAAAACTAAATATTTTGAGTTTCAAATACAGCGAATCCTTCATTGATGCATTTCTTGATTGATAGCAATATGAACAAACGTGATGAATTTGAGATAAATATTGAAATGAAATGAGCAGAAGTTGGATTGAAGAAAAGATATAGAGGTGAACATACGTATTCACAGTTATAAAAATATGATAAATAAGGTGAAAAATCCAATACTAATTAGGGCTTTATTTCAAAAAGTATTTGACAACAGAAATCAAAATTCTTATTGGAAGGTCTCACTGGAATATATATATATATATATATATATATATATATATATATATATATATATATATATATATATATATATATATATATATATATAATTAAATATATATATATATATATATATATATATATATATATATATATATATATATATAATTAAATATATATATATATATATATATATATATATATATATATATATATATATATATAAAATATAAATATAAATATATATATATATATATATATATATATATATATATATATATATATATATATATATATAACTATATATATATAATATGAATATATATATATATATATATATATATATATATATATATATAATATATAAATATATATATATATATATATATATATATATATATATATATAAAAGTATGTAGTATCTACCGTATGTCTAAGATACGTGCTATGTGCTATGTACTACAATGACTTTCATAACGGTCAAACGAATGTGAAAAAAACAAAACATGGCAAAAACTGCCTGGTTCCTCTCACGTCCACATCGCGTTACTTGAAGTAAAAAAGTAGGAACAGTTTATCTGTATCGATTACCTGCGGTCATACGTACCTAAACGTATGTTCAGTGACGGTGACCCATTCAATAACATTGTTGTTTCGCGGCGTGAATGCGGAGAGATGTTACAAATGACAGTTTTAGTTTATGGTTGCAGATTGGTTTGTGTAAGTCAATCACGCGTTCAGTTCAGAACATATTATAAACACTTCATCAACATTCTGAATTGTTGTAAATATAAAGCTGTTTTCTTTCATTCACAAAAAAAAAAAATGAGAATAAATTGATCAAAATTGTTTGAACTACGGTCGTGAGAGTTCAAGTTTGCGACCACTTATTATAAAATTTTCGATTCAAAATTGGAATGAAAATTGAATTCCGTGTATGCAGTCTTAGTTTGCACCTACATTTGGGCGCAAAATGACCTCTCTGTGGACGTGCCTTTAAACCCTATAACATTTATTCATTTTACTCACATTGATTCTAGTTTAAAATATGTGTGGATTTTTTTTTTTAAATTGAGAAAACAAAAGTTAGAAACATTAAAATTAAGACAATTCACATCGCTTGATCCACAAAGCCTTATAAGGGCTTGACTGTGGCGATAACATAAATAAAATAACTCTATAAAACACACAAAAAATAAGTTAAAAAACAGAGGGAAAAAAGTGCAACATGAAATTACGAAAGAAAACGAAACAAGTGCAAAGTTAATCAATTGAAGAAAGAAGTAAGCACACAATGAATTACTATATTGATTGTATTGGTTTTTATTCTGAATCAATGGAATTAATTATCCTTTTTCATTGAAGAATCAATTTGCATCGCGTTTTCTAATATACTGATGAAAATATAAACATCAATAATTCATAGTTTAATAAATTATACTACATGAGTTTCTTGACATTAATAATAAATCGAAATGTAAATGTATTTTTAACTAGAAGTATTAAGGATATAATTTCACATCAGACGACAAAATGATATGGAAGAAAATTTCTTTTCATGCTTGCATTGAAGAACCGATGAAAGACAAATAAACCACCATCTAAAGTAGACAAAATACATCTTAGTAAACAAACCAATGAACTCATAAAAATACGTTTTGAATCGGCATTCATTATTAATTCTTGACACCTTCATAAATCATAATACAGCTTCGGACTGAGTGAAATATATTTGTATGCAAATATGCATAATTTTGATAGAAAGATTGTTAGATTATTTTGTTGTTTTGTTTTTTGTTTTTGTATACACCTATAGAAATAGATTGCCAAATTAATTCGAAAGTCGCCAACCGTCATTGTATTAAATAGGGCGAAATCGATCACCTTTATATATAGGAATTTTCAATGTATTTCTGTAAGCTACGTTATCCGGATCACCTGTCATTGTGATGAGACTTGATAATTCAGATGTACAGTTATAAACTCGACTTACATCTGTACCGTCACTATGCACTGCATACAACTGCCAATATAAATTCTATAAATATAAACTAATTCAGAATACGGTTCAACGATATTCCTCTTGTACACGTATTTCGATCCAAATGTAGCGGGTCATTGTATCGTGGTATTTCTCTCCTATCCTAGATCTTATTCGAGATCTTATCTCAAGATCTTATTGGAAAGTATCATTTATATAAAAAAGATCTTTCATATTAGAAAATAACAGAAAACAGATCCCAGTGGATATTTCATAGGACTGTTCCAATTTGAATTAATAATATCTTTCAACAAGAAAAATAATTATCCATATATACAATATTGATAATGAAATTTCATTTCGTTCCATGTCATTAGAATGAGTACAAATATAATTCAAATAATTGAAATTGTTCAAAAAATGTATGTGTTAATGAACGTTAAAATAAGAAATCGGATTAGCAATGTGTTAATTTGAGGAGAAGCATTAAACATGATTAGCTAACTAAAAAAAACATATCGCTATCCAATCTGATCAACAGCTTTAAGTAATCTGAACTTTAGTTAATGATGATAATTATACCAACGTGCTATTGTGAGGATTAGCTATTAACTTAATCAGTAAAATCGAAATAGCACGTCGTATCCAATTTGATCAACTGATATCGATTGACCAACAAGTATAAATCTGAAGTTTAGCCCACTCAAGGTTGATGAAGCCGGCCCTGATGTTTTTTTCTTATGTGATTTTCTAGATTAGTGACATCAAAAAGTCGTGCGCAAAAATCGTGTTATTCGTAGAAAACAATTTAAATACAGTACCGTATCAATTCTATCACATTCTATTGTGATATATCATAAATATGTATGTAACTATATAGTAACATAGAAAAGGTGTTTGTTGTTTATTGTTTACCTATAAGTTGATACAAGAAAGTTACCACAAACATATACATAAACCACATTCTAACCGTATATTTGAATACTTCTGATAATAATAGAATAATAATACGAGACAACAAATGAGTTTTTCAATTTCGTTGTTACTCATTTTTACTTTCTAAGCCTCTAACTAGTTACTGTACCGTTAAGTTGAACAAAAAATGCCCAAGAAGTAAGAAATAACTTCGCACAATTTATATATCGGATTTTTAATAAATTATATTCAATAATAGTAGCTAGATCATATCACTGGATAATATTGATATATACTAGATTCATAATATTAGGTATAATATAATAATAAAAGAATAATAAATATGTTTATTATGAAGCAAGTAGAGTAAATGCAGCCTGCGAAGTTTTTCTGTGGAAATATTTTCACAAGTCCTTTTATAAATATTTTTATATTCATTTGAAACGAATAAATGTATTTCTTCAATCCAACAATAAAACACGTTCACGTTCACAAACGAATCAATTTATTATTCCCGTCGAATCTCTTTCAGTTATCGGACGAACATATGTGCAGCAATTAATTGCAACTAATAAAATCAATATACAATAATGCTACTAAAAGCTTTGCTTTTACGATAGGAAAATAAATAAATTGGATGAGAGAGCACAGTGGTGAATTACCACTATTTAAATTTTCCTTTTGAAATAGTTGCAATACTAATAAGTAGGCCTAATAGCATAATATACTAATACCAAATTACCAATACTATACTAATTGCATACAATACTGATAGTAACTAATAGTTTAGTTCGGGAACTTTCTTTTCATTCTTCATAATCACAAGCGTCAATTTTGTATGTGACTTATAGAAAATCATATTTGTGTATAAGTTTACAATATTCTATTGTTTTGATTATTGTTAACCTCACGACTCCACCTACACCTACATTATTTGGGAGTACAATGAACGTCTAATAGTTTAATAATCATTAAAAACACATGGCTCGTGCGGGAATCGAACCCACGCCCGACTTGACATTAAATTCAAAGCTGAAAGGGTGGCTTTTTTATAATAACCTGTTTTCTCAAGCTTATTGTATCTGACAGACTGACGGTGCGTGGATGAGCAAGTAGAGGACCAGACCGGAAGATGATAAGATTCACTATAAATTATGCATATTTCAATGTTCTATTCTAGGCTTATTTAATTTTAAACTTTCATCTTATAATTTAATACCAATCACGACTTTATCTTATTAAAGTTATCCGGAATCAGGATGTGAAAATGCTTACATTCGCTTCTATTACTTGAAGCAATTTCAATTCTCAAGAAAGTAAAAAACAGTTATACATCCTTAATATGTGAGTTGTTGAATGTTTTGTGACCAGTCATTCATTATAAAACTATGAATAAAAGAAATGAATAGTAGAATCATCTGGATGCAATGTATTCAGAAATTATATGAAGAGTCAGTGACGTATATAGTGTGGTACAATTATATTGTTATAGTTATTTTATCAACTTTGAAGTTTAAAAAAAAAACGAGAGAAGGTGACATTTATCACAAAACTGTATAACTATAAAATGTATAGTTTTTTCTTTAAGGTTGGCAGTGAATTTTAATTAGAATTATTTCCATGCTTATTAGCCATAGTTGAACGATGGAGCCCATCAGTCTACCGCTTCTTGCTGCCCTTAGTTCAAGAAGACTTTGTCGATAAACAATTTTTATTGATTAGCTGATTACTATGATCTGAAAGACTCATTTTATAGTTGATCGCAATTAACTCAGCTCAAGTTATTGTTATTTTTTCTCTCAGCCAAAGATCATTTCCCATAGAATATCTTATGATGACAAAAGGTCAACACAGATTCTCCAATGTCCGATAACTATAAACATGCACGTTAATTCCAACTATCTAACCGAACAGCTGTCTCGAATCATCATCTTCTGACCTTCAGGTCACTAGACATCAGACCAAAACCGATCTAAAAGGAACACCAAATCGTCGTTGCATTTCTATTGATCGAACATCTGTCCCTAGTTAATTGTGACACACAGGTCAATAAAGATCAAACTCATACATAATGTCGCACAAGAATCTAAGTTTAACATCAGGAACATCAAATCGCAACTGTATTTCTATTGGTCGACCATCTGTCCCAGTGTAATTGTGCACTACGTAGGTCAGCAGAGAGATCGTGTGAGATATACACACAGAATAGTTGTTGTGAAAAAAAAAGAGTCGACTTTGAAGGCTGAATTAATACATAGTAAAACTATTCTATTGTGCGATGACCTTACGACTCGAGGTAATGGACCCAATAGACCGCTACGTTTGGCAAGGGTTCGATTCTCGGTGACAGATAATAGTAGTCAAGTTTATAATACCGGTAGAGAGTGATTATATCAGTATAAGTATAATAAATGTGTGATTATTATAGTTGCACTACAAATATAAATCAAGAAGGTATAGAATTAATAAAATGAAATATATATATATATATATATATATATATATATATATATATATATATATATATATATATTTCATAACAATACAACTATATATTTTAGATTATCTGTGTTCCATCTAGTTTGGGAATTAATCGGGTTCAAAAACGGCAAGGAATAATTCAATTAATTGTACATATGCCTATAGAGACCCTGGAGTAAGCTACAACCAACGCTGACGTTGTTGTTATTGATGTTGTTATTGTTATTGTTATGTATTCATCAATCTAACGAACACATAACCAGCCTGCATGAGCCTAATCCAACATATATGAACTGAACTAATTGAATCTAACCTAAAATTAACAGATACCAAATGTACTACAGTTCTGAATGTGAAATATAGCCACTTATTAAACACACATACAATTGTAAGCATTACGGAGACCACTATGTATGTCTAATTGTATACGACTGCCTTTATATATGTTATTGACGACTTATAGAAAGTAAATTATAACATTTTAAGATTGGAATATTCTGTATATTTTCTATCGTAGATTTAACAAGAATTATATCAACCACAACATTTATAACATATTGAAAACAGTTTATAATCTTAAAGCGTATCACTTTTTCGGAACCAAGCATTTCACTAATTCAATTTCACTTCCATTAAGAAAACCAGCCTTCTTCACCGAACCATTGACGCGGTCATTTATAATGAGTAAAGAGAATAGTAATTGTCATAAATAATAATAATAAAATTTCGAAAGTTTTCATAACTTTTGAAGACCAATTTCAGTGTGGACAAAACATAGAAGAAGAACATTACATCGGATTTATAGCACCGATAATGTCAATGAGCAGAGACTTTCATCGGTGTTTTTGACGAAGAAGGCGTCTGTCTATAACTTCATGCTTCGGATGTATTGTAATAGAAAAAATATTTCAGTTGGAAATAAAATAAAGGATTAATTTCAAAAACCCAGAACAACAGAGCTATTGGTGGTGTTGATAGAACGTAATTATCGAGTTTGGAAAAAACAAATTGGGTAAACAAATTAGGCAGTTTGTAGCAGAATCGTAGTCATTGAAAACCAATGATTTGTTTTATCGTAAGGTGAATAATTGCCAAACTATGCATTTTTTATCTGTCTTCCAAATAACGTAAAAGTTGAATTCATGTAATATATATATATATATATATATATATATATATATATATATATATATATATATATATATATATATATAATATAAGTTGATTCGATTCTAAATCAAACCACCCAACTACTATTTAGTAAATCCCGGCACCTCCACCAGTATTGTTTATCAATGGTTTGCTGTCAGTCTGCCACTCGACTATCAATTCAATCTGATGAATGTATTTGTAAACTGGCTCAAAATTCAAGTCGTTGCATTAGAAATGAATTGTAACAAATTTTCACCGAAGTACCATCATAAAATAAAATCATTTGGAACATCATAATTATTTGGTGGTTGTCTTCATATAAAATATGAATTGTGAATTATAAGAGTTATGATGATTGATAAAGAGAAAGTATTGCTGTCTCTTTATATGATACCTTCAACAAAGTATAGTTGGCAGTCATGTTATTTACTACCTGGGTAATTGCCCCTGCGATTACTTCACCTTAGTTTCTATTGTATATCAAGAAATACTTACGTATAATTGATCCATATATAATTCTAATACAAAGTTCTGTAAAGGTTTATAAACTGATGATTCGTAAATCTTGAAGGTAGTGATATGTATTGGTAAATGTTGAAATATTATTGGTCTTACCTTCCCGCCGATAAGTGCCTGTACGGTGAGGACTTGAGCAGCCCGATGATATTCCAACACCTCTCCTGGAAGCACGTGACCAACCCCAGGGTCAAACCACACCAAGTCGCCCTGGAAATAACAAACACTCTCATCAGCACACTATGGAATAAAACTGGTTCAAGTACAATCTCAGGTCTAACATACATGATGACCGTCTTTGTCGAGCCATTCCAGCCTTCCAGGCTCACCTGGAGATAACAAATAGACGCTCTCATCGGATTAATTGGAATGATAGGTTACGACAACCTACCCCTAGGTCATATCGTAGATATTATACATAGTCACAATACACCAAGTCACCGTGGTACTATAGCAACCAAAAACTAAATATTATAATCTGAAATAAGGTTTTGAAATCCACAGCACTCATAAGATGAAAATTCTTTGAGCTGATTGAGAAGCTTAATGTAGGTATTTTGATATGAGGGTAGTTGGCTATTGGTTGTTTTGTATGATAGTC
>OZ023337.1:21020026-21207526 GCA_964007535.1 Brachyptera risi
TTTGAAAGGCCCCAGATAAATGGTCTTCAACACCTCCCGATCTGACTTGTTGGAACAGTGCGATCGATATGTATTATTATTATAAAATAAAAGCAATCAATACAATATGGCCTATTTTCAGTTATCTGTTTACAACTCACTGCGTAGGAGAAGTCTAAAACGCAGAACACCAATTTTCACTCATTCGCAATAACGACGATGTTGCGTCCACCTAATTAGTTAGTTATATACTGAGGAGATCCTATTCAAATAACAAACTACACGCATAGTCTATGCTACACGAGTCGAATATTATCTGAATAATACTCGCCTGTGGATTTTAACATTTTCAAGTTTTATTTCTTCTTATCTCTTTCACAAACTTCAACATGTAATACATTATTTTTCGCAAAGTTGTGAAATGCTCCATTTGTATTGTATATAGTTTTGTTAGGGACCTTGAAATAGCTGAGAGCATAACACGAATAACTTGTACATCGAATGATTTGTTACAGTGACTTGTATAGATCAATTTTTTTTTTCAATATTGGGTTTAACGACGCACTGTAATGATGACAGATCTATTGGCGCTGTATAAATCAATTATTGATATAAATTTTGTATTCGGAAATTTTTTTCATCATCATGTTTTTTTTATGTATTGGGTTTAACGACGCACTGTAATGATGACTAAGATCTATTGGCGTCGGATGATGAGATGAAGATTTGTATGGGTAATGGAAAGGATAGTGGGAAGGAAGCGGTTGTGGCCTATATTGTGGGAACCATCCCGGCATTAGCCTAGACTACAGAGGAAAACCACGAAAAACCCCTGTAAAGATGGACGGTAGCGGGGATCGAACCGGGTCCAACATGCCCACTACCTCCCGGGTCACATGGAGCAAGTGCGTTAACCACTCAGCTACCTGTGCCGGTTATCATTATGTTAACTCACGTCCTTGACGAGAACCATTGTAAACAATATGTATAGTAAAATAACCATTAGTTAAAACGGTACTCATTATTATCACTGTTATTTCGACTGAATTGTTAATTTATATGGGTGCATTGCAGAGACGGAGTTTAAACTCCGGCCTACCTTAGACGCCATCTAAGTAAGAAGTGTCTTACTTTGACGGCGTTTGAGGTAGGCCGGGGTTTAAACTCCGTCTCTGCAATCCAGAGTATATAGATTGTTCAAATCGGTAATATTTTCAAAACGATAATCACAACAGTTTCAAGTACAATGATCCACAATCATCAAGATTATCATCATCATCGTGCATCACCAATCATCTATGTATAATTCATTAGTTCACCAATTAGGTGGAGATTCAATGCGTTATAAACTTGCAATCATTAGATTAATTGCGGAACCGTGATTGCTTTGAATCATGATTTCAAAGTAAATTAACTATTATAATAATTAGTACCAATCACAATCATGTCGTCAAAGGTAATATGTATAACATGTATAATTAAATCAAACCAACTATCGAGTGCTAAGTGATACTTTTACGTCACGAAGAAAGATGTGTGAGTATACTGCGGAGAGAATTAATAGATAATAGCTTGTGTGGTTTAATAATTGTGTGAGCATACTTTATTCTATTCTACTATTCTATAACTAATCTAGTTTTATAACCATTCTAGTATCTGGATTTAAATTAACCAAAATATTTTCTGTCTGTTTATTCTCCGTTTAATATTGACGTTTCATGGATACATGACTATTGATGATCCTTTTATAGGATGTGAAATTACTCTTGTACGTGTCATGCCCGAACGACGCTGCTCGCTACCTTGTCGCCCTTAGCCTTGATTGATAAATAATTACTTTGTGTCACATTGTTGATGTATTTTGTTTTTTTAATATTGGTTTCTATGTAGAAACACATATTTGATCGTTATGATTATCTTTCATTTATGTTCTATTATAAGATTGTATTACAACACTGGCGACAATACGATTACCACTTGGACAATTGACTTAAACTTGAACTTGACTAAACTTGATCTTATATTCAACTTATAGCCGCACTTATAGCTTAGTCATCTGTCGCTAAGCTGTAGAAACTGAAGTCAAGTCGGGCGTGGGATCGAGTTCCGCATAAAGCATGGGTTTTTGTACACGTCCTTTCACCTACCATCACAATTCATCGTTTCATTAATTATATTGGGTTTTAACGACGCACTATACTGATGGCTACAATCTATTGGCGTCGGTGGATGATGAATGAGATGATGGGATGATGAGATGAAAGGTTTTTTTATTAGGTCTTTTGGATAGTGGGAAGGATTCGGTCGTGGCCTGTTGTTGAGGAAACATCCCAGTATCAACCTGAACGGCAGAGGGAAACCACGAAAAACCCCTGAGAGGATGGTCGACCATGGCGGGAATCGAACCCCGGTCTGCCGAATGACGGTTTTCATCGTTTCATTATTACCCGCTCATTCGTGCCCTCGTATAACCTAGCTGTTGATGGGTTCGTTAAGCAGCATTATTTTTTTTTCAAGTAAACATATACGTATATATCTTCTTGATGACCCCAATAAACTTACGTCACAGACATCAATGCAGCCGTCATATCCATGCGCGTGCGCGCCGATCGTCATGTCAACGCAAGACCTCGGTCTTGTCCTAACGCTGATGATCGTGGTGGCTGAGGAAACGGATGTCGACGACATCCTCGTCACAGACGCACGACGAAATCTCGGCGGCGCCATTAAATGATCAACTTTAGAACTACGAAAACTATCTTCGTCGAATAAACCACGACGTGAACCTTTCCTTAGTTTGACATCCCAGTCGGAGTTTGTCAAAGAAATCTCGTCGAAATCTTCGTAAGATTTGGTATGATAACTTGGTAAAGATGGATAATGGTTGATATTTTCTTCTGTATAGTTGGTACTCGTCTCATCTATACTCACATCGTCTATGCCGATAATATTAATACGATCTTCTAATAATGAGTCAGTTTCTGATTCCATTGAATGGACTTTAGTAAAATATTGCTCGTACCTACGCAGTTGATCTTTGGGTGGTGGGGTCGATTTTCGCATTTTTGGAGATGATTTAGGTTTCAATGGTGTTGTTTTTCCTTTTGGGGATACTTTGGGAGATTTTTTTAAATTTACCACGAACCTATTACATTTTGGTGAGTTTTTTGGAGAAATTTCTTTCGGATTTAATACAAATTTCCCTTGAATTAATTCCTCTCGCCTTTTCAAACTGAATGTTTTCATCTGTTTTTTCTCTCGCACCAACGTCGCCGATTTTCTTCGTCCTCCGGTACATCCAGCTAAATTCCAAAACGTATTCCGTTTGAGTGTTGACGACGGTGTTGACGGGGATGACGTCACCCGATAACAACCCTTATTCGACGACGAGGAACTCACTTTGTTGTGGTAATTTGTTGTGAATTTGTTCGCATGGTCGGGGGATCCCGTTGTTAATGCTGGTGGTGTCGAAACGATTTGCTCCAATTCGCTCCATCGCCTTCTAAACTTGAATCCGAATAGTCCGCTTGTTACCTCGAGGAAGCTCGAGGTGCCCTCTTGGGCGCCACGCTCTCCCGGTGACCATTGGTACACCTTTTGTAAGCTCACCATCTTCACTCGTCACACGTGGATTTCATCGTCAATTTCGTGACTAATCTTAACTTAACCAAACATTAACGTTGCCATAAAAGGTCAATTGTTAACTAATATCAAACACACGCAATCAGTACGTAATTCACGATACTAATAACTAATTCAACGAAAATTGCTCTTTTACTTTCTCGGTCGTGTTCATGAAAAAATTATAGTATATCTTTTTGCGTTTCAATGTTTAATATTACGTAAAATTGCAGCGTGATCAAATACGAACTAGACACCTAAGGATTGAAATTATGAACCCAATTTTCATCATGTAAATACGAATAAATTTGTATATATTATTTAAAACTTTTCGTACGTATATGAAATATAAACTCGCAACATTTATACTTCTCAACACTTATTGATTATGATGAAAACGCTCCTTCCTTGACCACTTCCCACAAACCAGTGTCCGATTCTCTTTTGACACCTTCTCAATCATCGTATTGTTGCCAAATAGGAACTAAACCGCGCTGATTTGTATGGCTTATTGAACCAGGTTACACGAAATGTCCCTTAAAATACATTAGCACTACACTTTATCACGTATCACAATTCTTTGGCATCGCATATAAACTGTATTTAGTTATTTGATATTCACTGTACATCACTATTGCACCACTAACCTTAAAATTGATTTAAAATATTGATTAAAATTTCACAGAAAAACCGTGTATGAATTGTCATATCATATTATTCAATATAGGCCTATATATGAACTATAATAATAAATTCGAAAAATTGGCAAATTTTAACAGCAAACAATTTAATAATAGATTTAAAAACGTCACTGATGAACGATTATTGAAACACTTATATCAACAAATTGATAAACATAAAAAGTCACTTCATAATATAATATAATATATCAATTGAAATTGTTTTATACACAAATTTACGAAAAACATATGAAAATGTACACCGGTATACTCTTGCCTCGTTGTTCACAGTACATGATCCACGTCTACACTTGTTGGTAGGCCGAGATATATTTGCCAAATGGACTGATCGTTATGCTATACTATGGAGCATGATGGTTAGTTAATATTATACGAAAAAAATCCGAAGCGTAGAATCAAAATGTAACTGGAACGATAGTGGTTTGTTTCGTCAGGCAGAAAATGCAGTTAAACAATTCGAGAGACCGTGACGTATATATCACACACATACACATATGTAGGGCTACTTCCGGTATGATGACACAGAGCAGGCCACATGGACGTACTCGACAAGGACATCCCTGATTGGAGGGTGAGAGGATGAGAGGGAGTGAGAACTGGGAAAACGTCATGGTTGTCGTAGTTGAAAGATGAACGCTAGGAGTTAAGCGAAAATGGCAAATTTTCATTTATTATCATATATATATATATATATACATACATATATATATATATATATATATATATATATATATATATATATATATATATATATATATATATATATATATAAGGTGATTCGATTAAATTGATTTCGGTATATATATTTGTATATATATATATATATATACATGAAAAATTCACACTTGGTTTGAAAAAATGCAACTAATCTCAAAAATAGGGTCAAGATCAACTGGTTCCCAATGCGTTCAACAACGTTCTAAAATGATCGAAAATTGAAACAGAAATTGAAAACATTTTGATGTATTTTTTTCAAAAAAAAAAGACTCAAGAATATTCCATTATATAAACCTTCACATCAAGTAGATTTTTGTTCTAACAATCACTAACAATCATTCGAATAGCCGTATACTTTTATAGCACTCACTCATTCTTCACGCAATAAAATTATAGTTTTTTATTTGTTATATATTACCGGGAATCACAATCGTATCTAATTCAATACAGTAGACTGCTCCTTTATCGACCTATAGTCATATAGGAGCAATTTAGCACACATGAGTGCAAACTATATGCCACGCATATATAGTTTGCGCTGTTTTTAGTTTCAGCATTTTCCCACGATCAAATGATGAATCTAGTTTGAAAAGAAAGACCTGGGTTCGATGATTGTATGGTTCGATTGTCATTAAGCTAGCATAGTTCCAGAATATAAATGAATGATGACTCGAGGTTAAAAATCACCTCTGGTCCTAGATTATTTCTATCAATGATATTATGGCGATACTACAATTACTAAGGCATCTTCTATCTCATTTTACATCATTTTATCATTTTTTTTTTATTTTTAAATTGCATTTTTATAGTGCATTTTTAGTAACAAATATGGAAATAAAGAATCCTGAATCTCCAGATTTGTCGTCAAATATTAAACTCGGAATATTTCAACAATTTCAATTTAATTTCACTCACACTGTTGACTTTAGCTGGATTCACAATGCGAAACTAATGATTCAAGTGATTAATGATTAACTCAAGTTAGCAGATACGAAATCAGTGTTGACGTTCACATTGTGTTCAATATTAGTGACTCACCTTGAAAGTTAACAAACTTTCAACTTTAGTATTAATCATTGGTTTTAATCATTAGTCTAACCAATCAGAAGTCGTGAATTCTAAATGTACTGGAAGTCAATGCAAAAGGAAGCTTTCCCGCTCGATGAATCGCTCATTTACAGCCTTCTAACATGTAGATTTCAATTTAAATCCGTCATCTTAAGACAGCTACGATTCATGAAAAGTACGTCATTTCCGTCAAAATTAATTCTTATTTCAAGTCTATGTGAATGCTCAGTCTCTTAGTTTTAGTATTTAGTATTAGTCATCATTAGTTCGCATTGTGAATCCAGCTATAGGAAAAGATTCTTAGGAGAATCCAATACATCCGTAATTTAGCTCGAATGGGAAATGCTGTAGAAACTATTTTTGGTGTAAGATGAGAATTTAATTGAACTATTCGCATTATGTAGAAAAAAATTCTAAAAGCCATATGAACTCAAATTTGAATATGTCAATTCTCAGTGTCTGCCAATAATGATATAGAATCGAGACAGAACTATATGATGATGAATAGTCGTGGTGGAGGTGCCAGGTTTTGGAGCTGCTCATCAGACAAGCAGGTCGGGTGCCTTTAGTACGGTTGTACTCGGCCGTGCTTCATGTAACTTGAAATATCACAGAGGGCATCATACCGTACAGCCCTGGTTTGTATACGCAATTGGCCCACGGGTCAAATCGTGTTGCGGATACATTTTCCAAAATTGAACAGATTACCTGAATAATTTGTTCACTCAACAAGATTATTGAATATTTTTTGTTACACAAATAAAAAATCCGAAGTTATAATTAATGAATCAATTGTTCTAGATGTTGATTAAGTGTCTCAACATCCTTCAATAACTAAGGCACGGTATTACCAAGTCCAGTTAGTCTTTATCTGACAGTTCAAACTTGTTATCACCATGGTTACCTATGCTATTTGTTTTCACCAACTCTCAGATAAATACTAACTAGCCTTGGTAATACTGGGCCTTAATGTAATATATTTTATATAGTCAGTTATGTTATTAGATTAGGCCCTACAGTTATACAGTCCGAAGTTATGTGACATAGGTCCAATCATACGATCCGAAATTCTAGTAACTTAATATTTACGGTTGCGGTCACAAAATGTGATCGACCAAGCTATATTGAAATTCATCCTGAAGATAATGTGAACTGATATTATATGCACTAAAAGTAGAGGGTATGATATGGATACGCACTCCACGCTTAGTACCCGAAAAAATCAAATGTGTCTAGTTTATATTTGAAATAAAATTATTTTCCCGATTGGACCATGTCATGTGATCTATAGGGAAGCCAATCACATATATTACCGGTGTGACAGGGATGAGTTTCAATTACAATGTCATATATATATATATATATATATATATATATATATATATATATATATATATATATATATATATATATATATATATATATATATATATGTATATTCGTATATATATAAATATATATATATATATATATATATATATATATATATTTATATATATATATATGGATGTATACATACCGTTTTATATATATATATATATATATATATATATATATATATATATATATATATATATATATATATATATATATATATATATATATATATATATGGGCTACATATACATTATATTCCATCATACGCAGTCCATTTTGAATTGTTCTTGCCCATAATTGTTTTTGACATTACATGGGCATGAATTGTTCTCAATAATATGTCATAAAAATAATAAGGATCGCTAATATAGTGAATATAATTACCTTCTCCATTTCCCCCGCGTACATGATGGTTGGATTATTCCTGCTGTCGTCTTGAACTGATGTAAGCCATCATTGTTGTGTCCTCACTTCATCTGTGGATCAAACAAACATATGGTATTGTCATATATTGATATAAACACATGCGATCTTCTATATGCGATCCAGCAATTCCAGAAATCCAGGAATGTGTACATACATTATCGTTTCAGAAGTAAATATTTCACAATGTTTAATTATTGATTACACGGTAATATCGAATACTCACACATGTATAAAAACAGGCTTACACATATATATCTATACGGAGTATTTTGTGGAAAAATTTTCCATATAACGTTTAAATCATAAAATATTATAATGATTTTTGAAATTTTCAAGGCATATTGCTTATATTCCGTGTAACCATTCAGTCGAAAAAAAAAAACAATGGAGTTTGAAATGTGTTCTCTCAAAATAGTGCTAAAAAGTAGGAAATAAGGCCTAAATCATGATATTGTTACATTAGACATATATTTTACTAAATAAAATTTAATGATCGATTAATTGTATAATGTGTGGTCTATGATTTAGGAATGTTGTATGACTATAACTTATCTGGATCTAATTCACCAGAGATTTCATAAATATTATTTCATATTTACTTCATACTAGATTACTATAATTTCAGTGAATTTTATCATAACCTTTGTTACAACCTTCGTGTTGAAGAAGTTGAAAATAATGATCATTTATCTCATAGTGTAATTGATGTCTATTGTATTACGCAATTGAAGGTAATAATGAATTCAAATCTTGTTATATCAAAAAATTATTATGTTGTACAATTTAAAAAACATTATCCTTGGAATGTCCATCTCTGTCAAGTCACTCTGATAACTTATATTAAGTATCTCTTCTGTGAGTGTAATTAAACGTGGTGTCTGAATACAGGAATATTACATGATTTCCAATGATAGACGAGTCATGTTTGAAGTCGTGAGAATTTAATTGTCTCTTTTATTTAGATTGATATTAGAAAATGTTCGGCCTAAATAGCAAGGTTGTCACTAACAACCAGTTAAAATATGGCCCAAGAAACATTCATTTTTCTGTGTGATTTAAAAGTAATTCTCGAATTGTTGATGTAAGTGAGATCTTGGTTTCTCAAGAGAATATGAATGTTAAATTAATTAGCTTGAAACAAGAAATTGTAATAATTAATATAGGTGTCCAAGGGTGAAACTTTTTTCGGACCCATGTTGAGTTTGGTTATTACATAATTGAGGCTTATGTAAGTCAGTTTTACCATGTTATTACTTATAGTTATTAGTTATCACGATCTACTTCAATTGAATTCGGTGAATGCATCACAGTATTCTCTTACTGAAAACATTTATTTTCTTTATATCATCAAATTTTACAATTGGCAATAGCTTTTGAAAAATATTAAGAATGCTTTTGATAATTGTCTTTATATATACATCACCTATAATCAATATTCATGTTTGAATTTGCGCCTTTCACAATATATTAAAGGTCCGTATGAATATATATATATATATATATATATATATATATATATATATATATATATATATATATATATATATATATATATATATATATATATATATATATATATATATATATATATATATATATATATATATTGTATGTGTAATTGTCAATTGTGAATACTGTATATTTTCTGATTTTTATATCCTTGCTGACAAAGTGTATTATCTCCACTGCTTTGACATTTTTTTTAAATTTTTTTTCAATTACAATTAATTTCAATATCAGTGTACATAAAAATAGATCCAATGAAAAAACTTTAATTATATATATATATATATATATATATATATATATATATATATATATATATATATATATATATATATATATATATATATATATATATATATATATATATATATATATATATATGAATTAACCTTGTCAAACGATAAGCATCAGTAGGCCGGGGGTTCGTCGGTAAGATAAGACTAGAATCGTCTACCCGTGCGTTGAAATCTCCGAAGTAAACGCGAAGATATTTTGAGGGTGAACAAATAATATCAACATTATTGGAATTTCTCACATTCCATAGTAAACTGGAACGACAGAGAGAGATTGAAATAGAGTCACATGATCTATTTTAGAGATATGAGCAATGTATCTATATAAACTGAAAATGCATAACGGAATATAACTTGAAAAAAACACACTGGAATTTCACACACATTAAAAACGTTCCTTTAGGTTAGTTATAGGTAGGAGGGTAGCCAGTTGAAAAAGTGAAGGAGCTAGAATTATATTTTCCATTAGTTAAAACCGATATACTTGAATTCTTCTGAATTGACGGTACTGAACGTATAAGATTAGTCACCGTATATCCTACCAGACACATTCAAGTATCTACTTTATGAAAAAGCGCATGAAGCATAAATCACATCGTTTGATCAACTCGGTAAATTTATGAGTAATAAAACTAAATATTATGGAAATTGTGAAATTTTTACTGTCAGTAAAAATAATGATGTATGTCATTACTTCTACATCGGAATAGGGCCGAAGAAATTATTATTAATTTTCATATTTTATATTGTAAATTCGACGTGGATTTTTGAGTATACTATATGCTTATCTCAAAGATCTCTATTGTTATACTTAATTTAAAATGCCGTAGAAAAAAAACACACCAACCTATAATTTAGCCATAATTTTATTTTGTTTTGTTTAAATAATAAGAAGTATCAATAGGTCACGTATACTAGTATCGGCGCCTTTCTCTTGACAATGCAGCTAGTCGAAAGAATAAAAAATACGTTGTCTTATGTTGTGACTTGGCTGTGGTTGAGTACATAATACATTACGAAGTCTTAAAATCACTTTTGACTTCAGAATAACTAGGAAACTACATTACATGTATCAAGCGTGTGCTACTTTGTCACATACGGTAAATTTTAACAGAAATGAATAGAAAGGTATATACATACACATAACACAGGTGAAACTGCGTGCTGATATCTTGAATTATTAACTCTTTTTAGTATGTGTATACAATTAAGGGATATTGAATATTTTCATTTTTTATTGTTGGATAATTTCATAGTATTCAATAAGTATGTTTCAAGTCGTATTTATTATTAGTGTTTATAATTGTCATAGTACTTTTCGCCTGTGGTGCATTTTCTTTTCAATATATTTTGCCCGGTATACACACGCACGCAAAAGTAAAACCAGTTTTAAAAAGTGATTCAAAATAATAGATTTGTATACTGTGAGGTATAAAGTGACAGTAAACTATTTAACTCTAAATTGTATAACTCAAATCGCACAAATTAATCGGGAATAGAACCCAAATACAGTAAGCGATACGGTTAGCGTTAAAACGTGTCAGTATGAAACGTTATTGAATTCAATGAATAAATGAATAATACTGTTTAACGGAGCGGCAATGTTTTGGATATTTTACACCGGATCATATAATTTATTCTGTAATTTCATGAGTATTGTGATATAGTTGTCAATCGTTTGATTATATACAATCAAAGATAAAATATATACTCAAAAATATATTCAATGAAACTGTTATGTAATAACCGTGGGTTAAGTGATTTTATCGGTTCATTTATGCTTGTTTATTCAGTTCCAATTCTTCAATTATTTATATTCAGCTTCCTTCATCACGACTCGTCCATTGCTTCCAACAAAACCTCTACATTCAATGGGTGTGTTTGTAGGAGGTGGGAACAGGACGAATGACAGTTATAAAAAGGAAAATATTCAAGTAGTTTTTAGACATCATTCTCGACTATACGATTGATTTAGATTGTTAACAGATAAATCAATCACACTTAATTAAAATGTAATAACAATAAGTATGGAAACTTCCTTTGTTCACATCTGCAGACAATTCCATAAATATATAACAAGTGTGGCAAATGCATCCATTGTTCGAACTCAATAAAAAGTCAAATTCAAGTGAATGCATATCCAAAGTGACTGCATATAAGAAAAGAGCATTTGTAACTTGTAGTATAAAACTAGTATAAATACGTGTGAATAATTGATTGTATACGAGCACTTATACCACTTTCAATACCATTTTCTGATGATGGAAAAAAAATCTCTCGTAGTATAATGAACAAATAAAAAGTATTTAAATATCACACGGTAAACATGGTGATGTTAATTTTAATTGAAAATGTATCTACTATGGTTTAATTTCTTCAATTTTATCATTTCCCAAGTTGAAGAGCTTCTTCTTTTCATTCTATTATTACTTGAATTGGTTCCAGAATGGCCAATGTCGGGGTAGCTTCCCAGTTCAAAGTTTTCATCACAACGTTATTTGTATTCTGTAACTCTCAGATAAAGGTTGAATGGAATTGGTAATACTGGGTGTTGTTCAAATATACGTCAAAATTTAGTGTTGAATCAATATAATCAAGCTGATGAAAATCCTAAACATTGTAGGCCTACCATTATACGTAAACTAACTTTTGTGATCGCTGAAAATTTTTCTTTCATTCATACATTTTCTCGTATTGATATTGTTCATTCATTTATCTCAATAGTATCGTATTTACACAGCTAATAGAATCAAATCACGTGTATCGAATATTTTACCTTTCTATTTCAAACTACACCGTAATAGAATAGTTACCATGCATAACTTAATTTAAATTGGGCGAGATCAATAAATTTCTCGTTTGATCATTAGTTTCAATACTCGCATTAATTATAAGGTGTACGATACCTAGCTGCAGGTTCTAATCGCCCGTCTCCACTACATGAATTAGCACTAACTCGGTTAGTTTCGAGTCATCAGAAATCGATAAAAAAATATGAAACATATACGCTACTAGTTTTGATATAAAAATGAATGTTTAAAAACTGTTAATTAATTGTGATAATATAAAAAAGAAATGAAAAAAATGAAAAAAAAAATGGAAAAAAAGGCACATGCAGCGTAGTGATTGACGCACTTGCTTCATGTGACCCGGAAGGCAGTGGGCATATCGAACTCGGATCGATCTCCGCTAACGTCCATCCTCAAAGGGGTTTTTCGTGGTTTCTTCCTGTATAGTCTAGGCTAATGCCGGGATGGTTCCCACAATATAGGCCACGACCGCTTCCTTCCCACTATCTTTCCCATTACCCATAAAACCTTCATATCATCATCCCATCATCTCATTAACCATTCATCCAACGCCATTAGACCTAAGTCATAATTATAGTGCGTCGTTAAAACCCAATACAGAAAAAAAAAAATATTCATTGAATGAAAATTCAATATTGGTATTATGACATATGTGGGTGGACATATAGTTCAGTTGGTTATCTAGCTATTTGTGGGGTCGTTGAGAAAACCATTTGTCATCATCAATAGCCACTCGATAGTATATGAAATAGGAATACCCAATGGTATTTAAGACCTCCTACCCAAATTCCACTCTAGTTTTTAAACGGATTTCATTTTCACTCTACAATACAATTTAATCTTCAGTCCTCATCAATTCTTGAATAATTTGTTAATATATAATATGTAATTTATTTTACCAGATACAAATATTGGCGGTCATAATTATTAGAATAATGATAAACATTAAACGTCACACCTTGAATAATAAAACAGATCGTTCTTTCTGATCTAGAACAACTGAACAATCTTATAGCCAATTGGCATTGACTGAATTCATCGATTAAATTACTGGCTTAAGAGAGCATAGGAGTTGATTCAGAGGAATATTTGTTTTTGGTGATAATTATTTCATGGTATTGGATATCAACATTTTGATTCGGAGAAAATATATTTTTTTAATACCTTCAAGACACGATATAAGTAAATTAAAACTACTCAACTTATACCATCCCAAGTTGAAGCAAAACATCTATGTTGTCCCCTTATTAGAATTTTAATCTCTCATACCTTTAAAAAATTATAACAAAAAACTGATATTCCGCTCATCAGTTTTTCGATATCTTTGAACGGTATGATTTCAAAATTCTTTTTTTTTCATCAATATCTAAATCTTGACACAAAGCCATTGTTTCTCTATAAAAGTCAAAGGATGAAAGTTCAGAATCGTTTGAACGGGGCACCTCACCGACCCAAATAAATAATTAGATATCCGTACATACAGTTTTATAGCGACTAGAGGCTCTCCTCACCTTGGAGTCATTCAACTAATTTTATTTATTAATGGAACGCGGCTCAAATCATTTTACTATGAGTGTTATACAGGCACATCATGACCGACTATAGTGCCTTCTTAAAGAATTTATGCGTATAAGGTCAACTAGCATATAACAGATAGGCATAACACATACAGGGACATTGGCATCCGGAAACACCAATATGACACGTCTTATACACCTCTACAAGGCTGTGAAAAGTTACGTACTTTCATAGCTCTATTGGCTAGCCACTATATACATACATCCGTTGACAAGTAATAGAGATATCATGATTTCTATATGTAGGAATAATGTAATTAATATAAATCAATACAAAAATACCGTAATATCGTTTTACACTCAAGATGATGTGATTCAATATATAGAGAGACTGTCGTTCGTATTTCAGAGCAGAGGTTTTTCTTTCAACATTGCAATTGTAGTAATGGTGCCACGTCCAAATGATGGATAATCGAATAAATCCGAATGAATCCGATTTAGAACAAAAGATATATTAATCATTATTTAAAATAATATCGAGAAATTTATCATGTTTTTTATGGTGGTACTCGTCTGGAGTGACATCGGAGGGTAAACAACTAGTAAATTTCGTGTACACCTGATTTCAGATTTCAAGGAGATTCAGGGATTTCAAGAAGATTTCAAGGGATTTCAAGAATATTTCATGACGAGTGTGCACCAGATTTCAGGAGTTGTTAACCCTTCGATCCTGCCTTCTCATCCTCGATGGCCATTCTTATTTTAAATGTGAAGAAAATGACTCTATGTCAAGTTTCCGATTATGATGAATAAAAAAATGGTAGATAACAATCCAAACACATGAATAAAATTATTATGAAACAAAATGATTCTACAAGATCTTTAAATTGATATTTAGTGAACGCCTATAAAGTGACATTCTAAAAACCCCGAAGAAAAGTGATATGATGATTGAAATACCAGTTGTTCGTCGACAGGAACACCCGTATTGATCAGTTACCTATAGAAGGTAATATCGATTGGTGGTTCAGGATCTTAACGGTGCGAGCTGGCTGTATCGCATGTGTGCCTACGTTGGAATGTTAGGAACGTGTGGCTATGACGGGAAGACAAACAGACAAGTTTAACAGGCAGACAGACGGACAGGTCATAGAGAATTATTTCAATAATCGAGTCGTGTAGAGAGGGTTATGGCGGTAATGCAGTTATAAAGATACACTGTTGTATTGTAATGCGTAAATAATGGTCTAAACGAGGACAGAATACGTCAAAATATGACCTACGTAATGTCTCTGTCGCACTCAATTATATATTATATAGAATGAAGACATCACGAGTCATGTATTATGTATAATTTAATTTTATTGGTGATAATAACAAAACGTTTAAAATTTAAAATGTTTAATATACATATGGTGATGATGATTATTCTTTCCCCAGTGACACCATACAGCTAGGTTTTTTTTTGGGGGGGGGGGGGGTTGGGGGTAATGAGCGGATGATAGATTTATTAATTTTTCATTTCGGTTTGATGAAGAACTATGATCTATTGACGTCGGATTTATTGGTAATGGGAAGGACAGACATGTTGGAAAGGAAGCGATCTAATTTTAGGAACCACCCGGTGAACGTATGCTATACAGAGTAAAATCACGAAAAATCTCTCCAAAGATGGACGGTAGCGGGAATCCAACCCAGGCCCGATCTACCCTCATAAGTCATAACTATGGAGGATGAACGATATTTGCACTGATCTATTTGTAAGCGGGACTCAAACCCAGTAAATGTTTTTCTCATTCAGTACAAAATGAAATGAAAAGTAGAAACGACTATTACAAATGATTATACTTCCTACTACTCGTTTTTATCGATTATATTTCTTCATAGGCGAATTTTGCTCGAATATAGAGCGCATTTATCTATTGGATCATCTACTATTATTTGATCCATTAGGAACCAAGCTACTTACAGAATTTATTTATGAAAAATTTTCATAATTCACATACCGATAATTAAAATTCTAGTCACGCACAATTCCAGATAAATATACTGGCAATACTCCCAAGCCACGTGACTAAACTAATGCCCATAGCCTTGGCATCGCGGCGTTGCATGCTACAGGTGGAAAAACTACTCAACTTTTCTTCATTCTATATATGTATTTATTGATTTTTATTGATTCAAGTTTTTAGCTTTCCAACCACTAATATCGACTATACTTTCATCATTTTATCGTAGAATAAGATGGTTTTTGTATCCACGAAAAAATAAGGACGTCAAACATAACAAACAGAAATATTACAATTATTTTTGTATAGCTGTGGTAGGTATGTTTTGAACATCATAATTTTTCAGGACGATGTTTACGATAAAGAATGCAACTGCATCTTTCAAAAGTGTTTAAATTCTTCAAGTTGCACTGAGATAATATAATTACGTTTTTTTACGATGTTATTGTTGGTAGACGACATTCTTCTTTCTTGGATACATAACAAGTAACTATAATATAATATAAGCTGTTACATTTCGTTTTAGCTCTACACTTATAAGTTTTAATGATATAAAATGAACTGGTATGTGAGTAGGCAATATGCATACACACCTCGCAATGATGACAATTATTATTGCAGTATGTATCCCCACCGTAACTAGGTAAAGTGAAGGCAGGAGTGCCCAAGTAATTGGCATACAACATGTACTATAATGAAGTAGTGATATAAACCAAAGAATGTTTGCCAAGTACACTCGCTGTCTCATCAAATGTTTTATTCACAAATAAAATTTAAATAAAATCTACTCATTTTCAGGATGGTCATTTTTTTATAGACTGTACGTGGAATGCATGTACATTTTAATTGTGGCTATATACAAAATTAATTGAAATAACTTGACTCGTTGCACTATAGAAATCCCTATGATGACACTATGGTATAATAATTGTGATTTGTGAGGAGTTGTACGGTCCTGGTAAATGAGTTAATTTAGTTTGTAGTGAACATTTAACCGTTGTCAATAAATCTTGTCATCATTACACGTAGGTGTATACACAGGACATCTCACGGCCCATTCAAAATAATTTAAAACACTTTTTCTAACAATGATTATTGTTTCATTATTGTTTGCTAACGACCCCACCAACAACTAGGTTATACGGGAGTACGAATGAGTAGGTGAATATGCATCTATGGAGTGATGATAAGTGAAAAGACGTTTACAAAAACCCATGCCTTATGCGAGACTCGAACCCACACCCAATGGTGTTTTCAGTTTCTGAAGCGGTGCCTCAGCTGACCGAGCTACCGAAGGCAATATAAATCAATATTTTATATTCACGCAATATATATGTCTACATAGTTATGTTATTGTGTTATGTATATTCCATTGATATCCTTTTGTTAACTAGATATATGCTCACTGTATTAGTGGAAACATAAACAAAGATGTGGTTGAAAACATAATTATACATACATTTACGTTCAAATACTATAAAATAATGAAAGGGCAGGTGAAAATAATTGCTCTTCTAAATAATAATGACTGCTGCACCCCTAACGGAAATGAAACCAAAAATGTATACAATCACGAGCCTTCAAGAGCCAATCACGGGGAATGTTCCAATTTCACCCCGCATTTTTTATTTAAAGAAATTAATATTGATTCTATAGGTGTGTCAGAGTTGCATTTGGTGCTAGAAATGTTATCTTGTGTGATAATTCAGGTTAAAATATTCAGTGTACCCTACTTGTGGTGCATTATAGGTACGCGGCCTGGCCGTCTCTATACGGATTCTGTGCGCACGCCCTTATACAGTTCGAATGGTTAAACCCATGCAATAAAAAAAAGATTCATATTCTCTGATTATTTCACTTGTATGAGAGCTTCATCTTTAGATATAATAATTTACTGGGATTGTCTGGACTTTTTCAAAATTACAATCATTGCGCAAAACAAGTGTGCAATCGCATTTAAACATTTACGAAACATTTTATACATATTCATCAAATTTCATTCATACGATCAAAAAACGTTTAACCTACTCAACCCAAGATGGGTGTAACACATTTACACCTAGATATTTCATTCTACCACTTTCATTTCCATTCTGTCATATCACCGATGACAGCATTGCTGTCATTTAGAAACAACTCGATAATGCATGTTCTTTTTTTTTTACTCTTTACAAGCGCATCTTCATAAAACATGACGTCATCAATGGGGCATCTACACGAATGTGACGTCACTGATACAGCCGATGGGGTATCGTGTCATCATGCTATTGTTAGACGAAGATCCAACATGATAGAAAGTAATGCAACAATTCCAACAAAACAAGATAGAAACAGTTGAAGGTTGAAATAGGATAACAGTCAGATCATAATAATTCAAATCCTGTATTGTTATGTAATTTGAATACAATCAATATTTCCATCATGAAAAAGAAAGGATGATTCTCGTGAATATATTGTAGAAATAAAAGAGTTATGAAATGTGTAAATGGATATATAATCCCGTCACTTCAGAATATAACTTTTCTGACGTATAGTTACAAGGATACTATAAAGTTATATATATATATATATATATATATATATATATATATATATATATATATATATATATATATTATACAACTAGGTGATGATAGTTGAAGGCTCACGATGGAAAGCAGGAATGAAATGGTAAGTGCCAATTTTCAAGAGAGAATTTGATAAAAATATGTTGACTCCAAAAGATGGCGTACGGCATTATACCACCAAAAAAGCAGGACGTTCTAGAAATATGTTCGTGGACCCTAAATTACTCGAAAACGCAATGAGAGAATAAGAAAAAGACAATATGGACGTTCGATTTTCGAACGCACGATTTTAAGGATGAATCGTTGATTGTTTTTTTTTTTTTTTTTTTTTTTAATAACATCGAAACTTGATACAAGATCATTGTTGCCCAATTAAGGCTACGAATGAGAGATAGGATCGATTGGACGGGGCACCACAAGGGCGATCTTACCACCCCATAAATCATGAATAATATTGATTGTGACATAAGACAAATCGCTTCCAAGTTGATGTTATTTTGACATGACTTTTTAAACATATCAAGTTTTCCTGCTATTTACTATTTGCTAAGTATTATCTGTATCAATCTATATTTTTCCCTCTCAGTTACTATTTAGGCATCTTCGTAATATTATTACAAATGTTTTAATACTATTGGTGATATATTTTATAGTTGAATATATTGGCAAACCGACAGATTTACACGTTTGACAGAGTCTAGAAATAGCCTTTAGGCTTAACGAATCTTTACGAAGTAATACAATAGGAAAGAACTATAGCCTATCCCTACAACTGATTTTATGCTAGATTTTCATCAGTATATTTTTTACTCTCCACAATTCAACCTGTGGGGCTATTATGCAAGATTTCCCCTCCTCACAAAAAAATAAAAATAAAAAAATAAAAAAAATTCTTTCAGTATTACTATCATTATATTTTCAATTATTATTCATACATATTATTTTAGCACTTTATAAATATTATTTTTCGCAAACCGGATAATGATTAACATAATTAATGATTGATTGATTAATGATTATGATATCTAGCGAACTGCAATCCCAACACTTTATTGAACGTTGTATATATGAAACCATATTTAACTAGGTACAAAATACTTGCTCTCTTGTTTTGGTGCTTACCTTAATTGTTGTCCTTCAATTTTACCCCCCCTCAATTTTACTTCAAAACGCGAACTGGTCCGAATCATGCAAAAATTTGTAATAATATGTTATGAATAATATGTCATTCTTGTGTTCAAATCATTCAAATTGAACATTTTTCGAATATATTTTCAATATTTTCCCTGTCCTTGTCTCCTGGTTATTCTCATGCGAGTTTTCATAATTTCGCAATTGTTTTTCTCAAAAGTGGTTCAAAAGTGGTTCTTGAGGTTTGGGTTCCAACCTATTGTGCCCAAAAATAATACAATACCAAGTTAGAAATGACATATTTGCCAAGTTCCAACACAATTTGTTTCTTCGTCGTTGTGTGGAGCGCGAACAAAAAATGCACCCGTTGTTTTTTAATGATACACAGTGAAATCAAAGTCGAAAAAGTAGCATATACAGAAAATAAAACTACTTTATCGACTCTGGTAAAATTAAGTCTTCACTTATCTAATGATGAATAGGTAATAATTATGTAAAAGAAATACAAACGCTTGGTTGACAAATCAGCATACTATTATTATGAAACTAATACAAAAATCTGTGTTTCATATAAATATAAGCCAATAATTACAATTATTTCGAGCTATTTTAGATATACAAATGAACCTAAAAGTCACGAATTAGGACGTCTAGATACGAAATGTATGCGTACAGTTGAGAAAGAACATCAAAAATCATCATGATTATTGATGAGTCACTGCCAATTTGATCTCGCCAAAATACGGTATTCAGTGAGAAACGAAAAATTTGCAGGTATTCGCATGTTAGGGCTACTATTAAAAACTAGAACGAAAGAAAGGTTACACAATGAAGCGTGCGTATTTTTAACAATGACATTGATTGAAATGTTACATTGTTGACAGGTTTTTTGTAACCATTCGTCGGCCATATTGTATATATAGAATCCCATTATGTTGTTTCCCATTCTGTTGTTATACCTTCCGTGTCGAATATCGGTCCTAAAACGAATGATTGTCTCACACCACTCAATAAAAAGACCATGCATTAGAATTATTGTGGTTCGAATTAGTATATTACGTGTTCTGTACTTCATCAATAAACTAACCTCTTTGTCCCTTTATTTCTCACTTAACGATGCTGTACAAATGTAGGCCTATTCAGCTTATTAGCTAAAACACCAAATTACATTTCTACGTTAATAATAAAAAAATAATACAAATTCATCGTCCGTCTACGTCATAGGATTGTTGAAAAATTATATAGGTAAATGCATTTAAGCAAATGACCCAAAGAAAAGACTGAGCTTATTAGTTAAGCCAACAATTTAATAACAGTTATGGTAAATTAGGTACCAGCACTTATATAAATATATTACATCATTAATCAGTTAGCTCAAGTAATTGTCAACAATGACGATGTTAAAAAAACTCTCATGGTACTTTATTCTCAATTTTATCATTTATAGTGAAATGACCATCATTCCGATGACGAAAATGCATTGACTTCATGTTAGCGCTTACGCCCATTAGCCAACAGAAACATTAAAATTATTATACTTTCCTTTCATGAGATTAACACATTTCAACTGTTATTGATATCGATAAGAGTGATATATAAGACATTCATGCAGTTTTAACTGCATCGACTAATAAAGCTGTAGTTGCTTAGCACATTTATGTTAAATTGATTACATCTGAATACGAAATTGAATACATAATTAATCATTTGCTATGAGCAAATTGAGGTGTGTTTATAAACTATAAGACGCGTATGTAACGATTTATACTTTCCTTTTGGTTGAGTATCTTTTGTAATTTAATATCGAATAATAATGTTTGATTTTGATAAGTATTATACTCTCACATTCTACTTATGAATAAAAAACACATTTTTACGTTTTGTTGAACAAGTCTACTACACGATGTAAAGCTTTTGTCGCTGCGCTCGAGTGACTGTCGGAAGTTTTCTTGAAAACACTTGGAAAGTTACAAGCTCTTAATATTACAAGAGATTACTATAGTAACTCTATTGAGTAAAACATGGATCAAACAAAATTAAAATACAAATTGGTTAATAATTAATTGTAGGGTAGGCCCCCCTACTATTATCCTATTTTAGTACTAGACCATGTAACGCATGCTATGTAAGATGAATATCTATAGTCTGAAATCTGTTTCGGGTTTGAACACCGATAAGAGCAATGCCGTATTCTTATTCTTCGATTATTTATTATTTTATCAATAGAAAAGTCATTTTTTCCCATCGGCCAAAGATGGCAATGTATAGCATCATTCGGAAGAGCAATCATACCACCCCAAATGATAATAATTATAATGTTACTTATCTAACAAACTGGATATGTTGAAGATAATATATTCAGGTATACTCAACAATGCAATGATTTGTATTGAGGGAAAGGAATTTCCTATCTTCCATGATTCATGATTCAATTATTCAACCGTAAATTATAAATCTATAGATTCAAACAGACAAGTTGTATGTGTTTATTTTAATGCTAATCTTTCCATGAAACGAAGTGCCGGTATACGTATATGTATAAAATGTCCGATTTAATTCAAATTACATCTATGAATATATAAGAAAAGAGAATCCGTCTCTGTAGCTCAGTCAACTGAGGCACCAATTGGAAATGAAATCATAGATGGGATGGGAGTGGGTTCGAGTCCCGCATGGGACATGGATTGTACTTTCACTTGTCATCACTTCATACTTAGCTCATTCGTACCGTTAGATAATATAGCTGTCGGTGGGGTCGTTATACGCGAACAATAATGACTATCGGAAGGAAATTAATCGATAAATAAATTAGTAATAGCGTTGTTATAAGTTATAGGCTAAAAACTTTGATTTTTTTCTCTCTTTTTATTATTGACAAAAATAAAAGATTAATGAATACGTTCTCAAAAGGTCTACGAAGCCAGAAGGCTTATCTATATAGGATATTAGATTATTAGCTAAATTGAACAAATGAGTAGGTATTATTATTATATTGTCTCAATTATTAAATTCCATTCAATATTACATTTTTATCTTATTGATTAATCTCATGATATTTGTTGTTTGAAAGATATCACGTGCTATACTCAATTAATCCACGGAAACCCATGTATATCTCGTATTTATATTTCACAGTCAATCTTTTCAAAATAAAAATGGATATACATTCATATGTGTATATATATATATATATATATATATATATATATATATATATATATATATATTCCGAAAAATATATCATATAATATAATATAATATATATATATATATATATATATATATATATATATATATAAATATATATATATATATTCATGAGAACATGTCATGTTCTCATGTCACAGCCAGGAGGTTGTGAATTCGCGTAACAATAAATTATTATTATTAAAACAATAATAATTTAAACTTACATCACGAGTACTAAGCTCTCTCTGTTTGATGCACTATGTGTATCACATTAGGCGTATAGCAAGCTCAGATTTCCCGGTGTCTAAATTCGTGCATGACATTCGTGGATTATTATAGATCTCCTTGATTTTATACGTTGTGTAACAATTCAATAAACTACTACTTATTCCCAATTCGATTTGAATCAGAAAGTCACATTCATATAACCATAATCCATGAATAGACATGACATGACTCACTCGTTCATCCATTTCCTCAAGTAAGACATGAATATATGAATTAATAAATTGATTGAAAACGAAATTAATATTAATGCACTTATTCATTAATTATATAACATATATGAACTGATTTCGTTCACCCTATTTTATGTATTATTTTCACAAACCGTGAAATAGGTTGAACTGTTTTCATTTTGCATTTTTGTCGTATATATTTATATATATATATATATATATATATATATATATATATATATATATATATATATATACACATATATTATATATATATATATATATATATATATATATATATATATATATATATATATATATATATATATATATATATATATATATATATAGGCCTATGGCACAACATTTCACCCAATCCGCGAGAACATTCGTCATTTCGTCATAACATACACACACACACCCGTATATATATATATATATATATATATATATATATATATATATATATATATATGTGTGTATGTGTGAATAATTAATTTTACTATATCAATCTCTCGAAAACATTCATACAAGAATGATGACAGAATGAAGAAATTATTTTTTTGTATTAACATCCAACATGTCATACAGTGACATTGTTCTGCAATTGAGGCTTAGAAAGACAAAGTGGAATTGTAATGACTGGGCACCACAAGGGCGATCTTACCACCCAAACGGAAGAAATAATGTTCAAATTGACATTAAAATTAATTTTTCAAATTCTATGATATACTTCAATACAATTTTTGGCTATATGAATGTATAGTTATGATATATTAGAACCTAAGTATGGTCGCATAAAGTGGTTGCATAAAAAATGCATCCTAAAGAAAATGGATGACTTTATTTTGACAAAATCCAACAGATTGTCAATGTACGAATACGCACTGGGGTCGCTGAAGAGCGTATACCGGAATAAAATAAAGTCGACTCTGTCCTGTGACATGGGCTTCGGGGTACTTTTTAATAGAATGTGCTTACAGTATAGGGTTCAGGTAAGCTTTGGAACCGAGACGCGTGGCCGAGTGGTAACACACTGAACCGTCATTCGGGAGACCGGGGTTCGAATCCCACCATGGTCGACCATCCTGTCAGGGGTTTTTCGTGGTTTCCCTCTGTTTTTCAGGTTGATACTGAGATGGTTCCAAAACCATCCAAAACACCTAACAAAATAATCTTTCATCTCATCATCCCATCATCTCATTCATCATCCACCGACGCCAATAGATCGTAGCCATCAGTAAAATAGTGCGTCGTTAAACCCGATATAAAGTAAAAGCTTTGGACACCAAAACCCATGTCACACAACCGAGTCGCGAACATTCTTTGATAAAGTTGACGGTAGAATATGCGTGGATTTTGTGTAATTTTTTAATTTAAATTTTAGAAAAAAAAACGCTTGTGCATTGTGCAAGTGTGCATGTTGAATACGCTTGTGTAACTTTAACCGGTTCTTGGCTGGAGCGATTATAATAATTCTTATGTGTATGACACAGTCGCACATTGGGCGTGATTACGGATTACGACATCATGCACACCGTATACATTTGATAATATTTTGTCACGTGAATTGAACATGTTCCTGTGCAGAAATACGGGCAAATACCTACCAAATGCGCTCCCTGCACAAAATAAATTAGTTAAATTTAGTATAAATTATCTGTGCGTGGTACAGGGGACTAAGGAATGAGGAAAATATGAATATATACAATTATTTGAAGGTACACTTACTCATGTAAGTCCGAATGAATTATGAACAATCTCGAACATGGAATTATATATTTGTATTCATGAAATACGAAGGTTTCGATTGACGTCGTTCATGCTACACCATTAGAGCACTATTAGCACTGATATAGCGCGTTGAATCTCGTAAATCTTCCCAATTCAAATTCATCAATGTACCGGTACCGTATCAGAAATTATTTCATTTTTTTTTTAATAATTTTCTATTGAAAGCCTATAATTGTTATTTAGGGTAATCCAGACTCTGCATGAACATTCATAATTAGTCCGAGTATCACATTTATTAATTGGTCACATTCATTCAAAGTGCTTCCCAGTTGCAAACCAGAACTCAAGTTACACTAAATTTGCTCATGTCTAAAACATTAAGATCCACTATCGATTAATAAAATAATTACGATTCCAAAACACGAATATCTTCCGGTAGCCTACCAGAAATAAAGACAAAATGATATTTAATCGTTTGTGCTTGTTTCAAACCCGTTACCACAGCATGCTAGTCGATTATCGATCACTCGCTAAATCGCCATACAGGATGGCCACGACCGTCCCCTCCATATCATTCCAAAGAGTCAATCAAATAACACAGTAAAACAAGAGAATTAGCAAGGTATAACGGTTGATTATTTTTAATGAACTAATGGCCAACCGAACCTAACAATATTAACACTAAACTGGTACATAAACTACAATAAAATGAAAAATTATAAAATATTGTCTACGTGAAAACGTTTCAATTCTTATATACATATGACATATTGGCACTCTATATACTTGTATCCACGAAAGATGCAGGTCATCTACGAACATAAACACAAATATCACCCTCATATTTGTATAGCGGTGGCATTTTTAGGGTATTATTTTTTCAAAACGAAATTTTATATATATATATATATATATATATATATATATATATATATATATATATATATATATATATATATATATATATATATATATATATATGTATATATATATATGTATATATATATATATATATATATATATATATATATATATATATATAAATATATGTATATATATATATATGTATATATATATATATATATATATATATATATATATATATATATATATATATGTATATATATATATATATATATATATATATATATATATATATATATATATATATATATAAGAAAACGCAACTGGATCTTTCAAAAGCGTTAAACCATTATAAAGTCACAACAAGATTATGTTTAATTACCAAAGAGCTCACAATTATTTAGTTCGTAGACGACCTTCTTCTTCCGATGGATATAAATCTAGTAGCACACAGGCCACAACATTCATTCACGTCTACACCGGTATACATTTCCACCGCGCACAGGAAATGATCTCCATAAGAAACAGTCGATGTGAGAGAATATTGAGAACACCAGATACATTATTCACTCATATGAAATGCAGAACTTGACCCGACAACCTTCCCAGTGCCATTTCCATCTGTATAGCCTACTAGTCAATTCCGTCTGATACATCTAGCTTTCTCTCCTTCATTCAACTCACTCGTCCCGATTATCACGGCGTACCTGAGCTACGGTATTATTACGATTGTGATCAGAAGAAGGCCATTGTTTCAAAAGATTCAGTTGATGGGCGTGGCCGTAAGCTTTTCAGAGGTTGAAGGGAAATGTCAGGAGGAATTACTCTGGTTTGCGAAATATATATATTGATTAGAACTGTGAAATAGGCCCTGATTTATAGAAGGGAATTTTTTATTCGATATCTTAATTTATTTTTCGTTATGTCATTATTTCATTTTTGTAATTGAAAACTTGATATAGAATAGTTGTTCCCTAATGAAGGTTAAAAGAATGATAAGAGGGAATTTTACCATCCCAAAAGGTAATATATTATTATTTACAATGAAATTCACTGAACAAACTCGTGAATAGTGAACTAATGTGTTAATGGATGATGAACAAACAATCATTTGTATCGTTATTAAATATTGAAGAAAATGTGCAATGAAGCATGAATGAGAGAGATGTCATTGAGTTTCCCTCGCATGGTAAATGACCAATGGGGCTTGACTAATAGGTATAGTGTGACGCTTTCAACTGTCAAAATAGAAGTTATGATAAATAATATATAGTTGCTCTGCGATAATCTCATAGAAATTGGAAAATTATGTGTCTTTGTCAGTCGATTCTGTTTTTTGTGCTAGATGATAATATCGATAGGCCTACAAATGATAGGCTAGTAGGTGTAGTATATGTCTTGAGATACATCAATTGAAACTTTCCTATCATTTAACAATGCAATCTTCAAATTCCATGCTATTCAGTATTTAAAACAAAGGCATAACTAAAGTATTGACTTTCGATTAAAAAAATTGTCTCATTAAAGATATATAATGAATGTATATTTTGACCTATGCAAGAATAAAAATCATGGGTATCCATTCTCATGATTCAATCACACTCATTTTAGGTAGTAAATAGATAATTTTTCACGAAGATGAAGTCAAAATAACAACTGACTGTTTTCTGCAGTTTATCTGTTCTTTTTTACTTCTTGAGATCACATGCCTTTGAGATGGTTATGAAAAGCATAGAATATGTTAATTAGTGAAATAGGAATTTTTCATAGAATAGAATGCAGAATAGTGCATTATATAGAATATAGTCCATAGAATTTGTGATTATTCCGAAAAATATCGATAATTTTACTTCAAGATAATATTAGGCCTACTAGGGCCCCGTTGGGCCTGGTTTGAGCATAAATTTCTTTTCACAAATCATTTTCGAGTTATATTGTAATACGGTACGCTATTGGAAACACGTGAAATATAATTTATAACTATAGTCGTGCAGCTAACTAAAAGATGACATTTGAAATCAATAACAAATAACTGTCATGATTATATAATGTGATCAAGCAGAAGTATTCTTGAGACTTCCACGTAATACAATGATACGACTTATATTATAATAATAATTATTATCTATCCCAGATTCCAAATTGATGAGTCAATTATATGATAAATATAATTATATGACAATATTATATGATAATAAATTCTCATTTTATGACAAGTAACTAAAATGTAGTCAAACTTACATTTATCTTTGGTGCACAACACGTTTGAATAACCATTTTAATTGTCACGTTTTTTATTTTAATAACGTTATTACAATTAGTTACTATATTTTTACATTCCAAAAAAGTTATATCGTTCTATATTCCAAAATTTTTATTGTAACCAACATCATTCGGCAACTGTGAACAAAATTTTATTTTCAGTATGTATGTCGAATCTTTTTTCATATTTATATATATATATATATATATATATATATATATATATATATATATATATTTATATATATATATATATATATATATATATATATATATATATATATATATATATATATAGGCCTATATATATATATATATATATATATATATATATATATATATATATATATATATATATAATTTTACGTTCTTTTCATAGTCAATTATCTTCAGGATGAACAACCATTGATTTTCTCTCTTCTGAAAATCTCAAGCTTCAAAAGTGGTGGGTTGGTTAGAACATGATCGTATCAGATCAGTATCATATTCAACCATGATTACGTTTGGATAACATCACCATTTTATCACCTCTGGCTACCTTTTTTGTGTGCTATATCTTGGCAAACTTGAAATTATTATGTTCATCTACTACAAAAATAGGTCAAGGCCAATGACTGTCCTTCTGTCAACAAATTCTTGTGCTGCACATCCTTTTTTGAATCGTATAAGGCTCATTTTTAAATTTGATTTCATCTTAGGTAATTTCTTCTGTATGCAATACCGGTAACATAATACATTCAAGTTTTATTATATATTTCAAGTTATCGTGCATAAAATCTAGGCCCGATCAGATATAATATAGATCAAAATAATTATTAAAAAATCATCGATGCGCAGAACTAAAATCTGTTGAATGAATAATTGAAAATATAAATATGGCACCTCCATTTTCGAATTATAAGTAATACATTGTTGTGTGTATCTACAATATTTGAAAAGAATTCCAGAGTATACACAGAAACTAGCGATTTACAGGCTAAAATCAAGAATAGTGAGAATACCAATCACTTTTGTAAGAGAAATAGACATTTTTAGATACGTTTAAAAATACTGCAAAATGATAAATGAAAGAGTGAAATGCTGCTGAAAGCAAAGTACGGTTTCAGCCACATAGCCTATATTCAAGTATGTAATTTCCAGGTAAATACCATTACATCCTAACATCGTACACATTACGGTCTTACATTTGTTATCTGTTAGGTCTATGCGTTTTGCGTTCTCTTGTCTCATCCTGAGTCAATAGAAATCTCTAATTATATTATTATATTATTATTACAGTTAATGTTACATCATTTCTTTTTTTTCCGGCAGCAACAGTGAACTACAATTTTCTTAGAACTATTCAAATTACCTTGTCTACTTCAACCTACAATGTATAATAATAAACTCAATTGTACAATCATTATTACAGTACCGGTATATATGTACTTCTACAATATGTTTAACAACAAGTGTTTATTTAATCTTTCAAATCTACCTTCACATGTAGGTCTACATCTATACCTCAGAGGACACACTAATTTGTCAGAGTAGTGAAATGTTGAGCATGGTGTATTTACAACACTACACGCGTATATAAAATAACAATTCTAATGTAATTAGTGATTTCTATAAGTACAAATACTAGTGAAATAATTAGGCTGATAGCATGGTCTATACTGATAGTGACAATACGGGCGTTGATCTCTCCGAACAATTCTAACATAAATTCCTGAGAATACGACATGGTCTTTTCAGGATTCTCGACTTGATGAAAGGATTGCATGTTTTCAGCTCTTCCTAGATCTAACCGGATCAACATTATTACCAAACCACATAACGATAATTACTTGGACCAACACCAACATTGGTACCTTGGGAAGTATATAATAATTATTCACATAAATAATGATTAAATTAAAACACCCAAATCTTTGACATTAATTCAAACCAGAGCAAAAGACAAATTACCGACACTAATTTTTCTTAGGAATTATTATGATGCAAAAATAATAATAATGAGGCCCATCACCTGAGATTAAAATACAAAGATGTGATATTTTCTCACCTCAGCACTGTCAAAATAAGGTTCCAATCGGAATTATATTAACTTTAATCCACGGATTTATTCAAATAATGCAAAATAACACTGTCACAGTCACACGTATATACTACCACCACACATAACAAATGTTTGTTTATTAATTCAAAACGATTACGTTCGATTTATGAATTAAAAAGTGACCGAGAAGATGGACGGTAGCTGGCGTGCGTATTGTCTACTACCTGTAACACCGTACGACTGGTTAAAAGGCTTTCACTAGAAAACCTGGTATACACGGTTACCAACGTGAGCTGCAGTCTTGCCACGTTGTGGTTAACGACCGGTTCTAGTGGTAAAAGCAACTATCTGGCAACGTTGTCGATACCTAGCTGAACAATGCCCCTCGGGTGATTATATACCGCACCTTTATATCATTACGAACCATTATTGAGATACTTCCGAAAATCTGGAGGAAATGGAAGTTTGTTTTATTTATATTGTTGACAAGGCTTGTTGGTGACTAATATCTCGAGAAATATGTCGAAATTGAATGAGATAATCGTGAATATAAGATAAAAAAGTACAATAAAACTAAAATTTATTAATTAATTGCTGAAGAAACGTGATGTTTCATTTTGATATAACTTATTTTATTTTAACTCTTGAGTCTTGACGTATTGTTTCATATACATTTTGCATACGACGTACGCTTCAATAGGAATCATAACAATCATTATGAAAATATAATTATCTCAGTTGCATAATTATGTTTATTGTCAGCCTGCATCTGAATAGAACGAAATAAGAAGTGGTTGAAAGTAATTGTCTGTTATCCCGAATTCCCAATCCCAGTATTCAGATTAATCTATTATTACATAATAGACCATCAATGAACAATATAAAGTAACTATATCAACTGATAAATGAACCTAATTTATGGTCCAATTAATGGTACTAATTTATTTATGGTACCAATACATGTGTTTGTTTGGCCTTTTGTCAATGGAATAGCTCTAACTGGCAGTTTAAAGACATGGTTTTGCATGCACTTATGCTATTATTTCCAATAATCCTCAGAATAAGGCTAACTGGGCAAACAGCAGGTTAAATTAATGTATTTGGAAACATTTAATTAGTTATGAGAAACATGGCTTTTGGAAGACACAAAATGATTTACTCAGTTATGAAAAAATCATTTCACAGGTGAACACAATCCGAAATAATATTGTTTCAAAATTAAATTAAATTTTGTGTCTGCCCTGACACTTTCATAACCATAGGTTTATCGAGTAGTAGGAGTATAGTCCTATTTGCTACAATCACATGCGCTTATTCAATTAATTCTAGGGTTGGCCAAAATAGTGCAGGAAATTTCTTTCATGGTAATCAAATTCTGAATTGCATTCAATAGCATTTTATACGTACATTGATTATTATAAACGGTAATAAAAAAATATTTTACCAATTATTTATTTCCAAGTAGAAGCAAAGAAGATTCTGAAGAGAAGAAACTGAGATGAGGAAATAAAAATTGAAGAAAGAGAAGATATATTCCGTATGCCGAAGAAGATTGAAAACTTTTTCCCGACACAAATTTTGAATTGTTCTTCATTTCTCAACTCATTGCTATAATTTTTACAATGTGTTGAATGAGTTATACTAGGAAAACGCGGGATATGCGTTGTGAGATGAGCTTAGAAGTATGGAAATCTAGAATGAAAAATATTCTATCAGCTCAATCTACATCTACAGACCTTGGGTTACTTCAAAAACCTTACTTGCAACTTGTTGATATTTATAGTGCTGCAACCTGTCGCATATACACTTTGCAAAACTAATTGATCTCAATATTCAATTAAATGTATACTTTTATTGCATTTTCTCTGTTATTCCCATCCGATTGTTCTGAAAGTCACTAAAAATATGTATCATAGTGTTTTCCATATTCAGTGAAAATTTTGAAGCATTTGAAAAAATTTCATATTTCAAGTATTTTTCATCCGGGTTATTCTTATGGGGCTTTTCAAAACTTTCCGATTTTTTTCTGAATAACAATCCCAACCTATTCCGGTGTGATACCAATATGTAGAAAAAGTTTCGAGTTGATTGGTTGTTTCTCCTGATCTGTATGCCACGTATAAAATTACAAAAAAAAAAACATGAATAAGGCCCAATTTTTTTCACCGCATGGAATGGAAATCTTTGCTTCACTCATCTAATTATATCCAACTATTTCTTTTTTGGGGTGGTGAGATTGCCCTTGTGGTGCCCTATCACACGATTACAAACTTTCATCCTTTGCCTCTATAGGGAAACAAAACAATGGCTTTGGGTCAAGTTTTCAATAATAAAAAAAAGTTTTAGTATGTTTATTGCTTTTGCCGTAAATTACGCAAAGTTCAGAATGATTAGGAACTATCTAGAGACTACAATTTTATATTAAAAAACAAGTATGTAGCAGTAGTGAATATATATTTATTTTCAGTATTTTGCAATTCACAAATCATGATGCACTTCAAAACATTTCAACATCTCGAAGCAGCCGTTTAGAAATATGGGCCTATATTTAGTAGGTATTCTGACTATTAAAATATATTCAATGGATAATACACACTTTGAACACCCAATATTATTTCAATTTTCACTGTATCAAATTCTTGACTTCAACATTTTTCCATTAGTCTCTTCTAAAATCACTATTTGGCTTCGGTTACTCCATTTCCCAATCTAAACATTCTCATTCACTTGAAAAATGTTGAATTATCTTCTTAATTTAACGAAAAATGTACAGTAGTATACTGTCAATATGTTCCAGTATATATCCTAATGCATACGGTAGACCATATATTTCTGGAAATCGCACCTATGACCGCATTTTAAGAAAAATTAAAATGCATTATACTAATTGAGCTACAAATATTAAATAAAGTACAAAAACAGAGCATTGTTTACCACAAGGTTAATAACATGTTAATCCACCGATTATCCCTTTCAATCCACCAACTAATATTTTGTTGAACAGACTGTAAGAAAACAGGAATGGACGGCAGGAACGGTAGCAATACTAAGATGAGGGTAAGCAAAGACTCAAATTCAGTTTCACTGCAGAGCCTAATAGGAAAAAAAACTTTTGAAGGGGGGAGGGGATCCACTGGTCAAGATGTAAATTGTGGCAAAACTTGGTATGCATACATGTCATTGATCATTATCTAATTTGATACTGTATAGTTCTGGAGCCAAATTGATTACACCACTTCTGAGAAAATCATTACGAAATTTTGCAAAAGCTTCTTGGAAAAAGTACCATTTGAACAATCCTTTGACAAATGTCAATATTTTTAATAATTCACACACAAGACGATACACATGATATGGTTTTAGTTTCACACAGATCATCAGTCGTTTTGAAAAAAAAAGGTTTTAGAAACCAATTGGAGTCATTAAAAAGATCATTATGAACAATCAAATAGAGCTGTATAATTAAGGCAGTGGGAGTGACTAGACTTGATAGTTTCAAAACCAAAGTGTGCATCTGTCGATTACATTTCATACAAATATCTCGCTCATCGCGTTTGCCTAGTCCAAGATCAAAAATAGGGCCCATGCTCCTAAAACGTTACGGACTACCATATATTTGTTTCGAACAAGGAATCAGAATGTTAAGCTGCTTTCTTGAATTTTTCATTTCACTTACTTCTGGACACATAAGTATCATATGAAATATAAGAATTATATGAACAGTTGGTGAAATCAATGGTCAAAGTACCGGCACATCCAGTGCAGTGGTTAACACGCTCGCTTTATGTGATCTGGGAGGTGAAGGGGTATATTGGACCTGGTCCGATCCCCGCCACCGTCAATCTTTACAGGGGATTTTCGTGGTTTTCCTCTGTAGTCTAGGCTAATGCTGGGATGGTTCCTACTTTATAGGCTATGACCGCTTCCTTCCCACTATCCTTCCCATTACCTAAGAAACCTTCATCTCATCATCCCATCATCGCATTAATCATTCATTTGATGCCAATAGATCTTAGTTATCATTACAATGCATTGAATATAAACAAAAAAAGGTCAAAGTGATGCACAGATCATTATGCCCATAAGATGACATCTCTTTTACTTTATTTCACAAATTTAATGCATTGATCAAAATTACTATCTTTGTACGTGTGAAGTCTTCAAAGTTTCTAAATTATTTCTCAGTTGATTGATTTCTTTGTCTTGCAAATGTGCCTCTGCAGTTGTCTCTGTAAGCTGCAAACATAATCAATCAGATGAATTACTTGCATGTTTATCTATCTGGATTGACAATGAATTATCTATCACTTACAATACAATTATTCATTTTAACAATATATCTTTCATATATATTTAATATATATTTACTAAATATATATATATATATAATACATATTTATATTATTATTATAATATTATATTATTATTATAATATTATATTATATATTTATATAATATAATATATTTTTAATATCTTTCATCCATAGCCTTAATTGAAGAACAATGATTTTGTATCAAGTTTCGATGTCATTAAAAACAAAAAACACAATTTTTTTTTCTTACAGTACAACAATATTCAATTTTCAACAATCATATGCAGCATTTTTCTAGTTAAATTTTTGAAGAACCACAGAATAGCTTACCATGTCAAGCAGGATCTCACATTTCAGTTTCATTAAATTGTTCTCATCTTCAAGTTGTTGAATATACTGTTTCAGCTTTATGTTTTCCTTATGAGCTCCACTTACTGGACCCTTTTCTGTTGATAAAATATGTAATTACATGATTATTTGAGGTTTTAGAGCACAAGATGAGTCGGGCTAATAAATAATGATGGGCTAATCAACAAACTTTTTATGATTGTACTGCAATTGTTTAAAAATGACAAAGTTGAGTGGGAATCAGAAAAAGTAATTGTTGGAGTACTGTAGCAAAGATATCTATAGGCCTACTACAAAGACCAACTGTTGTCATTTGTTGATTTTTGAACAAGCTACATAATGTGTGATATAGGTCTAATGTTCTATCTGCTTTCAGGTCAGTAGAGGTTATATTCTTGAAGTCCGCTTTTGAATGCACTGCAGCCAGACAGTGGCGCGTTTAGCTTTTATGGGGCCCTAGGCGTAATCTGATTCTGAGGCCCCCCCCCCCTCCTACATGTACATTTGAAGAAATAGAGGAGTTTGACGTTTTCAGTAGAAAAAAATCATGTTTATATAGTATACCGTATAATTTCATACCTCGTGGAAAATTTACTAAAAATCAATGGACCTATTTTATATATAACGTTGATGGGATAACAGCAAAAAGCTGTTCTAAATGGCTCACCCAAAGCATTGATTTTATTACCATTGATTACCATTAGCATTGATTACCACTACAAATTCAATGCCCAAAGCTATATAGAACAGCTGTGTTTTATAAAAATATCAATTGGAATATGAGAAGGACTTGAAGGCAGGCTACAATAACGTTTGCTTTCATGTATTAATGTTTGAATAGTTAGTAGGCCTACAATGTATTTTACAAAGATTACATGTAAATGGGAATATAAATGTATACGACTCTATATTAAATTTGCTTTTTCCTGCACTTAAGTTCAGGCTGTTCAGCGAAGACGTTGATTTGTACATTAAAATCACATTTCATAGTTTCTTCTGATTCAATACATGTATAATATTGCCAGCCCCTAGCCGGTCTTGACTCATAGAGTTGCAGCATATTACATATGGTAGCAGTTTTAAACACATAGTGTATATTGTGTTTAATTAAAATTTTAAATTGAATTTTAAGTTTTAAATTTAAATTTTACGGAAAGTTACAAATATATTTAATAATTTAGAAACAAAGATATATCAAAGAAGTAATTTGATCAGGGGCCCTAGGCGCACGCCTAGTGCGCCTAGGCCTAAACGCTCCACTGCAGCCGGAACAATATAAGCTCATCTCTTTGCCATACGTATACACATGCTCCGTTCATTACAGTTCCAAATAGACCATTTTCAAAAAGAATGAGCCATCTAGCGGTGATTGTTTGAACTAGAACGGTATAATATTACCCGAGTTCGAAAGTCCTATGCTGCCAATGCTATTTAGCACGTTTGATTTAAAATATTATTGTGCGTTACAGTGCACGTATTAAGTTATAATATGATAGTAGTTTAAACATTAATCATTAGTATGTTTACTATATACTGAGAGATTTACACACTGTCAGAGTGAGTAAAATGAGAGATAATGAAAGTTATATATCTTGATGTTTGGCCTTTAGCCCTGTGTATAAGCGGGCCAACTTTTTGAACAGTACTAAAACTCCCAGAATGCAATACTAGCGATCTTGGTCGCTAAGAGGCGGGACGCGCCTGCGCATTGAAATATGAAAATGGTCTATTACCACCAAAATTTCATTTAAATGTTCTAGTCTATATAGCTTATATGTTTTAGCTAGTAGCTTTTTCAACTCTGTCATGGGTAAAAATGAACAGATCGAGTAATATACTTACTAAAAAAGGCCTCACTCATTAAAAACCCATACACTCATGAATATAAAACACTCCTTTTTTTATTTTTCAAAAATTAAAAATTTTAATTATAAAGGCTTCTGACAATGGATTATGGTACAAGATGATTTGTTTTTAGCAACCGATATCGGAATTGACGACTTGAAATAGGCGTGGCTTAACCAGTAGGCCAGTTGGATCATATCATTTGTGGTCATTTCAAAATGTCCCAATTGGATATCTGAATAGGACTACAGTTTCAAGAGCCCTGTTGATTGGACGGTATGATTTCTGATGACATGGGGGTGGAGACTGCGAGTCGTCAATTGTTTTTCATTTCATTTTCACGTTTCTACCTCAGCAATTGTTGAAACAAAGGTCGTATAAAGTGATGCCCAATCTGGTCTAATGTCAGTCTAATGTGGTGAAAATAAATTCTTGTCATTTTACTTCTTCAAGGTCCAAAGAATGGAAAAGTTTGATTTATTATAGTTCCAATATAATAAATAGGACTACGATCAAAAAGCTTGTCGATCAGGTGAGCGTGAGCGGCATCAATCGGTCTCACAAAGTTGTCAGAGTTATGACTTGATAACAGTGAGTCACTCAGAGCCCTCTGTACGCAATCAAATGGACTGTCATAAGTATAGGGTGTGTGGTTCGTGAGCCCATTTGTGGGAATAGAAGTGACCGCAAGGCTCTGCTACGATGAAGTGACACCAACCTATTTCATCGTAATATAAAGGAGGTGCTCCAACTCCCATACTATCAACATGGAAAGCATTTGTGGATTCTTGCGGTCAGTTCAAAGCCAAAATTCCCGATTGCGTGTTGCGATTTAGCGGATTCCATTGTGAACTAGATGTAGATAAGAGTGGCTACGGTAGAGCCCTACTGGTGGCATTGTTGAACGTACAAAATCTATCATTTTCGTGAAAAAATGAATGCAACTGTCAACATAATGATTCTATTGAGCCGTGTGTAGTATTGTTGAGCTTTGTTGTTTTATTTAGTTTGAAATAAAAGTGATAGTTGCAAGAGCTACAGGCAATCGGGACACTGGACTCGTAAACTGACCCCTGAAATATTTCACTTTCAAGACCACAGAGTTGGGTTGCCTTTATATTATGATAAAAAAGGTTGGTATCACTACATCGTGGCTCCGCTATTGATACGACCCGAACGATGTTTTTTGAGAATACTACATTGGTAGGCCTAGTCTGTCAGTCGTAGAAATAGACACTTTGTACTAAAAAGCCAAATCAGAAGACAGAGTAGGCCTAAACCTAGGTCTAGGGCCTACAATAAACAACTATCTTACAGTTGTAAGTAAATTGCATTGACTTCATACTTACGCGGTACCCACTCTCCTTTCACAAACGATACATCTTGATCTCCTCCTAAGCAAAGGCTTATAGTACCAACTTCTAGTCCAAGAATTTCTGCGGATCTCTCTGGATCTAGGTCCCGAGTAACACTCGAAATACTAGCCTTTCGTGGTGTCGTTTTCTTTGGTGTGAATTTACTTGAAAATAAAGGCATTCTGCTTGTATTTATTTATTCCTTATAATTCATTGGCCTTACTAAATTCTAAAGTAGTGTATACAGCTGGAAAAAGTCAACATAATATAAAGTGACATCAACCTAGAGTAATCTAGAAAATGTTGTTTACATTTGCACCATAACCTAAAACACAAGTTTTAGCTGACAGTTGTTGACCTTGACTGTAGTTTTAAATTTTAATGCCAGATTGCAGGACCACATCATCTACTTCCACTTCCACCATAATGGAAGTTACTTCGTTGTCCATCGTGTTGTAAAATGTAAATCTAGATTATTGATAAGTAGTTTTGTAGGCCTATTAACAGTGTTCATCTTTAACCAGCAAGATGGGAATTTTAGACAAAATATCAGATATCGAAAAGGAAATTTCCAAAACTCAGAAGAATAAAGGTAAGATCCGTACTTATTAACATTATTTTTAGGTTAGGATTGGGGCTCTGCTCTAATAGGCCTATCATCACTATACTGGCATAAGATATTTACTCAGTAATACTGGTAATAGGGCCTAGGCCTATGCGTGAAGCTCTAGGCAATGGGCCTATACGAAAGATTAGTGATCAGACTAGGCCTAGGCGATTGAGTATCATAATCTTATTTATTTTACAGCTACTGAGTATCATCTTGGCCTCTTGAAAGCCAAGCTAGCTAAATACAGATCACAGTTACTTGAGCCACCAAAGAAGTCTGAGAAAGGAGATGGTTTTGACGTTCTCAAGTCAGGAGACGCTCGCGTTGCGTTGATTGGTTTTCCATCTGTGGGAAAATCTACATTGCTAAACATTTTAACGTCCACTGAGAGTGAAGCTGCTTCGTATGAGTTCACAACGCTGACATGTATTCCGGGCGTGATTCAATACAAAGGAGCAAATATTCAACTTTTAGATTTGCCTGGTATTATTGAAGGCGCCTCCCAAGGCAAAGGTCGTGGAAGACAGGTAAACATACAAGTTTATAAATATGGATTTATACGACTAATCAAAAAAGTGAAACGTTTCATCATTCAATGGTAATTATGTTATTTTGAGCAGCGAGACCAATTTTTTTCTTTCGTTTCTGTGTACCTGTACACTTGTTACATAAACACTATTTATGCCTCCAAATCTGATCTCAACAGGTCAAATTTAACCATTGGACTATAGGCCTATATATTTCGAGTAGAAGTTGCGTATAAATCAGGTAGATTTACGTAGGTACTGGTTATATCAAACCCAGAACTGTTATTAGTAGGATTGCCTAAAAGCCACAATTATTTATTCACACCGGTGGGACTTGAAATCTTATTCTAGCTGACGGCCAGTTTTTACTCCGTAGATATTTCCCTGTTTGTCTAGGTAATTGCCGTTGCTCGAACAGCTGATCTAGTTTTGATGATGCTGGATGCTACGAAGCAGGATGTTCAACGGGTTTTACTTGAAAAAGAGTTGGAAAGCGTGGGTATTCGTCTCAACAAGAAGAAGCCAAATATATATTTCAAGATCAAGAAAGGTGGCGGTGTCTCTTTCAATGCCATGTGTCCTCTAACTAAAGTTGATGAGAAATTGGTTCAATTAATTCTGCACGAATATAAAATATTCAATTGTGAGGTGAGTGTAAGGCGAGTCAAGGGGTTTTGTGTTGATATGACACTGCTGGAAGGCAGAGTTTAAATGGCCTTGTTCCAGCTTTCTATTTCAATCACTAAAAACTGTCAAGACATATAAATTGAGCAAGTCTAGCATCTGGATAACCATTTTTTATACTAAAATAACTTGGTCATCAAGAGTCGTTTCGATTTACACACCATTTTTGACATACTTTGATCAAAGCCGTGTATTTGATATAATGTCTAGTTAAAATGCCTATTTCTCGCAGGTTTTATTCCGAGAAGATTGCACAGCAGATGAACTCATCGACGTAATCTCTGCCAATCGAGTCTACCTTCCCTGCCTATATTGTTACAATAAGATCGATCAAGTGTCGATCGAGGAGGTGGATCGTATCGCCCGGCAACCAAACAGTTTAGTTGTCAGCTGTAATATGAAACTCAATCTCGACTACCTTCTTGAGCAGCTCTGGGAGTATCTCTCGCTCATTCGCATTTACACAAAGAAGCCTGGCGAGCCGCCAGACTTTGGTGACGGCCTTATCTTGAGGCGTGGCGTTTCCGTGGAACACGTTTGCCACGCCATTCATCGAACCTTGGCCACTGACTTCAAGTACGGCCTGGTTTGGGGTACAAGCACAAAGTATTCCCCGCAGCGTGTTGGTATCGGTCACATAATGCAGGACGAAGACGTTATTCAAGTCATCAAGAGATAAAATATTTGCCCATTGAGAGGTGAACGTTACGGACAGAATTAGCACCTTTTTGTTTAAACTGCTGTACCATCTTGAATTTAAATTCTTCACTTGTGAAATAACTTTAATAAAACAAGTGACTTCACTTTGAATTTGATACTGTACTCGCATTGTATGAAGAAAAAATCAGTTCAATTCTAGCTGTAGGTTTCTCTCCCAAAGTGCAATTCTCATTGCTGCCCAAACAGGAACATACCTAGGTATGTTAACAGATGGCCAAGTAAGCCTAAATAGTAAATATCATGTGTTAATAATCTGCCTCATGACTACAGTAGAATGTAATTCAATTTCTAATTTGAATTCATATAATTTATAGAATTACTTCTATCATGGGAAATGAGAAAGATTACTAACAGTGCATCTAAAGGGTTGAACTAGGAATCGGTGTAATCTTATTCGAGTTATTTCAATTTTGTATCATTTTTTTATTTTCTGCAGTATAAAATGCAGTATAAGGCCATTATTTTACAACTCTGAAACGAAAGCATTTGTTGTGTTCTGATGATTTTGTATTTGGTACACTTTAACATGGTGTACTGTTTTATAGCCACCTAAGGACTTTATAGCCACCTAACTTTCGTCGCATTTTCATTTTGTTCACACTTGTAGAATAAGGGCCCTGGCATATAGTACTGGTATGCATTCTGTAGATTAATGTCTGACCAACCCTGTAATTTGCATTGAATAGGCTTATGCAAACGATTCATTGTTGCAAATCTAATTGCGTACTTGTATTCATTTTGTTTATTTATCGTTTACACTTACAGTTGCACAAAAGCGCGGTGGCAAGGCCTTAAACTAGATAGCAAAATTAAGCAATCATAATGATAAATACTAATTTCTAATTAAAAAAATACTGATACTAATTAAAAACCAATTCGCATTTTTATTTTTGATTGCTCCATATGCAAGACATTGAACAACAAATACTGTATGTGTAAGCCTATGCATCTTGGGACGGGAACTATGCAAGTAGTACGTAATTAAACAACATCTCGAGTCGAGTGTCACCTTTGGACGAGTAATTGAGATGTGATTCAGCCTATATTGTATCAAAACTTTCATCGTCAACATGGCTGATCTATTCTCAATTACTCGATTACTCTCAATTTTTTTGTGGGATTAAACTGGGACGTTGAATAGAGGCTAGATCGAATCTTTTAATAAAAAGTTTTATTGCATTTTTCTCGAGAACTATTGAAGATCCATGTTGATTTCAAACAAGTGTAAGGTCAGTCAGATTTTGCCTAAACTACCTTGCCTACTGCAAACTGTTCAAAGAGCAATACTACTGTAATGAAAAAATGTATAATAGAATTTATTTACCAATTAAATACAATATTCAACCAGAAGTCATGGAAGAAAGTTGATTCATTACAAGTCTAATTTTCCTAGCCTTGATTTGTAGAAAATGTGCGTTAGCTTCAGAAGATACGATAGAATCTAATGGCTTGGAAAGCTGTTGCATCATCATTGATAAAGACACAAAGTCTTTACGTAAGAAAACTTCTACGATCAGTAAAGCTCGTGACTTCGAGATGTCCGAGTAAGTCGTCTGCTGAAGTATGTCTGCGATGACCTTCAAGACTTGTATACAATTCAGTGAAGCACATCTGTAACAGAACCATAACTTATTAGTAAGCCATTCAGCCTGGTTTACCTTTGGTGCATTCACAATTGACCTCTGGAGACCAGGGTTTGATTCCTGCAGGTTGTCTGTTCTGCTTCTTGAGGTTTTTTGTTTCCCCTCAGTCATTAAAATGTACGTCCCGGAATAGTTCCGTACTATCATGCCATAACCGTTTCCTCCTTATCTGCACTATAAGTTGATACTGAACTTGACATCCATCCCAAGAGGAGAAAATATTTCAAAGTACTCAGTAAAACATGCCTACATGTCTAGAAAGTAACCATCTATTTGTTGTGAGGTGATCAGTGATCACTCAGGAATTTAAAAGAAGAGTTGAAAGAAAGCAACAACAGAACTAGATTCAAATCTGAATTGAAGAATTTCTTATTGAATAATTTATTTTAAAGCCTAGATGAATATTTTTTATATAATTGATTTACTGATAATTTCACTTTCATGTATATCTATATGTATAATGTTTCGTTTTATTCAATCATCTGATGTGGTTTACACAATAACTTTGTAAATTAACCACGTAAAATACAATACAATACAGTAAAACCTCTAGGTCTATCTAGTATCTATTGTTTTCAAGGGACCATCCATGCAGGATGATACAAGATGAGTTATTTGGGAGACGAGTGGGGAAAAATAAGTGATCGAACTCGGAGAACATTGGATTCAAGAACGAGGTATCGAGGTTTCACTGTAATTAAATTTAACTATGTAGCCCACTTGATAGCTTAATGTAAATGGAGAGATGTACTGTTACAATATTTCTTCCATTTTAAATTCAAGTCTCATGTTTATACTTACTTCATGACGGTCTTGTTTAGAAGTATCAACGAAACAGGCCATTTGTCAACTTTACAAAATTCATCTACGGTTTGTTTCTCAGCAGTGTCGTCTTCTATCAAAGATAAGTCAATCCTGAAAAAAATTTAAAATTTATGATTACCGGTACTCGGTAGATTGTAACTTCGTATCCAGGCAAGGTTAAAAATATTCACGTAAGCTGAATAATATTATCATCACAATAGATTGTTTTTGTTAGTCATGCTATAAATTTAAAATTCCAATATTGAATTATGAAACTACCGTACTATCTAGATGATGAATGTTTTTATGAAGTTTCTAATTAGTAATTACCTAATGTGATGAAGTTGATCGTTTCAAATTGATAAAAATTGAAGATCTCTGTGACGACTGTCAAAGTGAGATATAAATCAATGATAGTTCAAATAACGATAATGTTCACAATAATAGCGTAGCTGTCACCAATGTCTTTACTGACATAAATATTCAGAGCGGTCGGAATTCGAAGGGAAACAATGGGAACGCCCGGAACTTAGGCCGGGAGTTTAATTATTAACAAGGAAGAGGGAAGGAATATTAAACTGGTAAAAATAGGTTTATTGAAGCTTACCAGAAATGTAGTATAAATTCAGTAGTTCGGAATAATCTCAGTGTTGTTTATTAATTCACATTTAATAATAATGATAATAGAAATGGTACTTGGTAATAATGTGAAGTTGGTACTTTTGTAAAATAAGAGATGTTAACTGAATTAATATGTAGATCGTACTGTCTCAAAATGGTCGATGATTCTAGTTTTGTTGAAATGCAAAATAGTCCTAGATTTATGAAATGAATAATAGTACTGTCAATAAAATCAAGGGTGAATCAGTTTATACAGAGCAAGGGAAATGTCCAAATACAATAACATGTTGTTGCTATGAGGCACAGTGTTCTTAATAAAAGTGATTAATTGTTTACTTTAAACAGATAATAAGTTAAATACAGAACTATGTAGAAATTCTATTCACGTAGGCTATATTGAAATGGTTCTTAATAATAATATTGAAAAGTATATTCTAATTGATTCACTAATTAATATAACATGTAAAAATGAAAATGATCGCTTTATGACATTATACCCCCCTACAGAAAATTGAGATATATCCTGACGGGTGTATATCAATAATAATCGCTGCAAATATACATTTGTATAAATAAAGCGAACATTTAGTAATATAGGATAAACATTATCACTCTGAATTAGAATTTATAGGTTATTTAGTATACATTGATCAGCAGTGACATTAAGAAAATAGTTAATTTGATAATGATAATGATTCATAAGAATTGATAAGTAATACGAATATATTAAATTAAATCGGACACGTATCAATATGAAAACAAATAGTAAGAATTAAATATTTGAAGCTTTACGTAACATTTAATTTCACTTTGATGATATTTAGGCTATATTGAAATGGTTCTTAATAATAATATTGAAAAGTATATTCTAATTGATTCACTAATTAATATAACATGTAAAAATGAAAATGATCGCTTTATGACATTATACCCCCCTACGAAAAATTGATATATATCCAAACGGATTTTTATCAATAATTATCGCAGCAGATATACATTTGTATAAATAAAACGATCATTTGGTAATTATGGAATAAACATTATCACACTAAATAGGAACTTATACTCTAATTAGTGTACATTGATTAGCAATGTTATGTTGATAATGTAGCAATTCAATAATGACAATGATTCATAAGAAGATAAATATACAGATCACATTATCACATTTTTGCGCTGTAGGTCATACACTTGAAAACAAACTTGACTGAAATTTCACTGAAATTTTATAATTTGTTCACTGCTCGTAGACATCAGAAGTTCATAACAATAACTTCGAGTTTAACACTTGGTTCATGAGGATATAATGAGGCTGGGTTGAGTTACCACTTTCGCTTACTGCATTGTCGACTTTGAAGTTGTTGTATAATATGGAATTTCGTTTCTTCGAGATGAGAACGAATTATACAACGGAAATTGATGAGTCGTACAGGTGGGTGATCGTGATACCAGGTCCTCCGGGTGTTGCTCCCGTTGTTTCCTCCATGGCCAGTGCCGAAGCATTGTGATGTCCTCTGAGATCTTTGAGTATAGTTGACAATCTATAAAAATGGAAATACGTAAATAGCAGTTAAAAGTTGCTAAAGAAGGATAGTAAAATAAATGTGAGGATTATAAGCATTAGGATTCATCAGTTATTTGTAGGTGAATTTCTATTGATCACTAATAATGGTATTCAAATTACTTGTAATAAAATATTATTACAATGTGTTACACAAAATGTAAAATTGAAACCAATAAGGTAGAGATAATAGTCCTAAAATATCCGTCTAAACATATGTAATATTGCCAGTCTAGAAACGTGAGATAAGGTATGAAGAGACTTCTTCTTTTTATAATGAAAGAATGGTACATTAAGTCTTCGTATAAACGTGGGTAATATTGCCACTTCAGAAGTCTTCGTTTAAACGTGGGTAATATTGCCACTTCAGAAACGTGAGATAAGGTATGAAGAGACTTCTTCTTTTTATAATGAAAGAATGGTACATTAAGTCTTCGTATAAACGTGGGTAATATTGCCACTTCAGAAGTCTTCGTATAAACGTGGGTAATATTGCCACTTCAGAAACGTAAGATAATTGGTATAAAGAAAGAAATCAAAATGGATAATAGTGATACATAAGAATTGTATTTGAGGGGAACAGATCGGACATTCAAAGATAATTATGTCTCTTGAGGAAATATATGTAAGATATGAGTATAAGAATATAGCTAATATGTGCATTGAAATGCAAGACAAAAATACAAAAATATCTTATATGATATGTCTTAATCATAATTAATCGTAAAAATTGAATACCAGAACTGTTACGAGATGAACAGTATATATTTATGATATCCTGTCATTAATAATAGTGACAATTGATTAACATGTGAGACATTATATTCTGCGAGATAAAAGATAGTTTGTAGTGTAAATCGAATACACGACAATAACAATATTGATAAGAGGATTAAAGTATATTATTTTAATGAATTAGTATTTATGTATGTATATTCAAATATGTATACCTAATAGGTATTTTTTTGTATGATAATCGTAATAGTAGTATAAAGAAACAATTGATGATAATAATAAAGACGTATGTACGTATAGTTATTCAGAGTAGAAGAGAAAATAATTGAAACATTAATTAACTGTTCAGGTGGAACATTATAAATTATGTTTAGAAGTAAAAACTTAACTTGTGAATAGCTGAAACTGCGAAGTAGACTGGAAGTTGAAGTGATGGCTGGAAGTGATGACGTTGATGGAGATTCTGGAGAAGCTGGTAGATGTTATGTAGGCCTAATGATGAGACGTTGGAGATGATTTGGAGATGATGACCGAGTTTGTCGCCGTTTTCAAAACTAATTTCACTTCTTGGGGAAACAATTGTCTTCCGTATTGTGCAAACCGCAATGCGAGTAGGTAGGATGGGGTTGTCTGTCATCCAGGGGTAGATATGTTTTTGGCAAAACAGATGATATACGAATGTTATAGTTAATGCAAAGGTCAGGCTTTGTTAGATCCATTTCTTCTTGACATGTAGAGGAAGCTAGCTTTGCTTCTCTATCGTCGTGTCAAAATATACCTATCTCAAACGTTTGACTCGCAACAGTTTTATTTGTTACTTGTTCACATTTGTTTCCTTCTTGATAGCTTTGTGAAACCATCTGATAGGTATTGACAGAGTCGCGAATCTCTGTTTTACTACCAGTTAGTCCCATTGTTGCTATAATTTGCGACATTTGTTGTATCATTATTTTAATTTTCTCTTCCTCGGGGTGAGAAGTCCAATTAACTTGTGGATAGTAGAAGCTATAGAGTAGTTGAAGTGATGTTTGGAGATGACGGTGATGCTAGTAGATAAAGATGTGCTGCTGTGCGTTAGTCCATGAGGTAACAGTCTTGAGAGAAATCAAGCGCTGGGTCATCTCCATCTACGAAATTCTCATCCTCTGCGTAATCCTGCTCGTCCTCTTCAGGATCTTCGATGTGATAGCCAAAGTAAGGGACATCTTCTTCTTCGTTATCTTCATCGTCCCATTCATGAGAATCCATCCGGAGCTCGTCATGAGAATGTCATCCCTTTTGTCCAAGTTCGGTGCTGCTACTATAGGCGAGAGTTGATACACGCACCATAGGATGAATATGGATCTCCATGTAGTACTGGTGGTGTGGACGGGACCAGTTGTTGCCATGATTACGTATTTAGATATCGAGACAAACTTTTAAAGTATTCAAATGAATTTAACACTTGTTAATATTTAAACTTTTCCGCACTTATTTATTTGTGGAAAACACTGCTTTGAACCGTGAAATATGAGTGAAACAAATAAATAAGTAAATCGACACCGCTTGTCACCAATGTGATGAAGTTGATCGTTTCAAATTGATAAAAATTGAAGATCTCTGTGACGACTGTCAAAGTGAGATATAAATCAATGATAGTTCAAATAACGATAATGTTCACAATAATAGCGTAGCTGTCACCAATGTCTTTACTGACATAAATATTCAGAGCGGTCGGAATTCGAAGGGAAACAATGGGAACGCCCGGAACTTAGGCCGGGAGTTTAATTATTAACAAGGAAGAGGGAAGGAATATTAAACTGGTAAAAATAGGTTTATTGAAGCTTACCAGAAATGTAGTATAAATTCAGTAGTTCGGAATAATCTCAGTGTTGTTTATTAATTCACATTTAATAATAATGATAATAGAAATGGTACTTGGTAATAATGTGAAGTTGGTACTTTTGTAAAATAAGAGATGTTAACTGAATTAATATGTAGATCGTACTGTCTCAAAATGGTCGATGATTCTAGTTTTGTTGAAATGCAAAATAGTCCTAGATTTATGAAATGAATAATAGTACTGTCAATAAAATCAAGGGTGAATCAGTTTATACAGAGCAAGGGAAATGTCCAAATACAATAACATGTTGTTGCTATGAGGCACAGTGTTCTTAATAAAAGTGATTAATTGTTTACTTTAAACAGATAATAAGTTAAATACAGAACTATGTAGAAATTCTATTCACGTAGGCTATATTGAAATGGTTCTTAATAATAATATTGAAAAGTATATTCTAATTGATTCACTAATTAATATAACATGTAAAAATGAAAATGATCGCTTTATGACACTAATAAGGTCATCTCTGTAACTGATGATTTTGGATCCAATGTATAAATAAAATAATATGGTCAAGTGCAGTACAAAAATGCACACAATTTTCAAATCAAATAAAAAAGGATGTTTGTTTAAACACAGATAGAAAATATAATACTGTAGTTCAATTAATACCGGTATATGCGTGCTTTCGAAATCATTGATTATCGATTCATTTAGGTTTGCTTGATATTGCAATTTTACCGGTAATTACTTGTATTCATCTCATTCAGTCGAAGCAAGTTTCAATTGAGGGTTGGTATTCATATTCTTCATCATCATTCCGATTCAATATCGAAATGAATCCTTTTTTATTTTGATTAGGGCCTATTTCAATATCGAAAACATGAGCAGTAGATTGTCGACCCGTCTAATGAATCATCATAGTGACCATTCTGAACGCGTTCTAGTCCAGGTCAGGGCGTCGGTTTTCTTTGGAATGCTGGAAGTGTGTGTGCTTGTGGGGAGATAAAAGCAAATTCTCAGTGCATGCAACAAAATAATTGAAGAAAGCTATGAAGTCATTATTTAGACTTAAGAAAATGTTGGTCATTTCGTTTCATATTCAATTTCCAATGTGGCAAATTCGATATCGTTTATGAACTCTTGATTGAACGACAACCCTAGTTTTCATGAGTAATGATTGTACTCACTTTTCAATCGATTCAATAGATGCATCGTAACTGTATCTCCGGAGCGAGGGCAGTTCCTCTTCTTCCGACTCCCATCCACCCCCAGCTTTGCCAGGCACATGGATCTTCACCTGTGTTACTGGTAGGCCTACTGTAGTTGTGTCAGGTTGGCAATGTTCTATCTGGGGCACTATGATTGGCTCGTAATCGCCCGGTGAACTTGTGAATGCTGATTTAATTGCGCTCGCAGTTTCGTCCACAGGATTCATCAAGTTATCTATTATATCTATCATCTTATCTTTCACTGTCTCTGGAATGATAAAACATTAGCCGTTGAATGGGTCAAATTCAAGAAGAGTGAATTTTTTTTGAAAAATTTCCATTTTTGTCTAGGTCCACATGACGACACAGACAATAATAATTAGGGCCCTAATCATCTTTATAACCACAAATTTTCATATTTAACTAATATATTAACATAATAATATTAATAATATATTAATATATTAACCAATTTAGAGAATAAAAATTAACCGAATTAGTGATGAAAAATATTAATTATAAGAAAAAATATAAAATATTAGGTAGGCCTAGGCATAATAGATGGTGAGCCTAGGTTAATAAAAAATACATTAGGCTTAGCTTTGGTTCAGCTGAGACGTTTGTCCTGTGCCAGAACAAACAATACAAAAACATTTTATTTAAGGTAAATAGGAGAATTATCAGCCGCCACCATGGCATCAGTCGACTATCGCACTGCGTTTGGAACTAAAGTCAAGTTGAGCGTGAGTTCGAGTCCAGCATAAGGCATGGGAACCATCATTTAACCTATCATCACTTCATCATTTTATTATCACCCGCTCATTTGTACCCTCCTATAGCCTAGCTGTTGGGGTCGTTAATCAGCATTAAATGGGAGAATCTTCACGTCTACCTCATATTTATCCCATGTGATTTGCTTCTTATCATATTACCTTGAATACTTTTTATTTTTTTTATTATAGATCTACTTTTCTTCTACACTTTGGCACTAGTGCTGTGTAAATGCAGTATAAATTTGCTCAAAGAAGGAGTTTGGAAGTTTCTATTTTTAAAGTTTTCATATGATTTCTTCGAATTTGTAGATCAGTATAATCTTTTATTTCTTCATTGTTGTATTTTGTACTCTTTTTAGTTTTTACTCTTACAGTGACCAATTGATCAAACCTTGCCTTTTTTTTACTTCTAACATTCTTAAATAAAAAAATGAAGACATTCCATTGCATAAAGGCAAGGTACATCAAATTTGCATTTTTAGTTATTTATGGGAGCTGACATTTTTCAATATTAATAAACAATTTTTGTGCAATTTGTATGTCATATTATTCTAGCTGAAACAGTTCTTTGCTAAACAGAAGTTAGTCTCAAACTATTTGATACTGTCTGAGAAACAATTCAAAAAGCAAAAGATTATGAAATCAGAAATGCCGTTATTGGCATCAGCAGACATACCTTCTTTATCGCGAGGACTGCTGCCAAAACCTTGATATTTACCCCGAGAACTTGTAGTCGTACTATGACCTAATCCTCCTAAGTGCAGATTTAACCTTTCTGATTGAGGTGTTTGTTCGGTCTCTTCGTTCTGCAATACTTCAGGATCGAATAATAAGTCGAGTAGCTCTTGAGCTTTATGTCGAACCATTTCGTACGCTGACATGCCAAGAAGTGGATCGGGTAAACCGTTGAACATTGTAGCCATCTTGATTGACGAGTCATTTCTACGAAGATTCTGACGGAAGGTTATATTACCATTTTTCACAACATAATGGATTATTTTCAATACCTTTAATTTCACACAAGCTGATGGATTTTCAATTCGTCTTGTCAAGTAGTCGGTTAACTGTTGACAATTTGGTGATGGTTGAAAAGATATGTCTGCAGTTTGCAGTCAAGGAATAAGAAGATTTTGATGGTTGGATTCAATTAATGCACGAAGGAATTAGGTACAGCCCACCAATTACTGAACTTCAAACCTATGAAAAAAGCTGATTCATGGAAGAAATTATTTTAGGCAGACAACAGTGTACATTGTAATTTGCACAAATTCTGCAAATAGTGTCAAGTTTAGCAATAACATGCATGAATAATTTCTATTATTTTATAGGATAACCAGCAACTAAAAATCAATGAATCTGTTTCTTTTTCAATTTTCAATGAAAAATAATTGCTCAAGAAATGCCTACTTTATTTCGACATAGACATGGCTTGATTTTGCATAGAAGCACATGCTACGTCATAAGACAAAAGTGCCTCCCTGCCTAATCTTATGGGTCGTCTTACAGTCGTCATCAATAAAGATACAAAATCTCCCAAAAGCAAGTGCTGTAATCGAATGAGCAGGTTTCACGTATCATTCACGTATTTTCAATGCCATTCCAATTAAATGTTGATATTGTCCAACTATTTGGGCTGCCATGTTATTTTTTTTTGTCTCCACTGCAATTGCGCATGTTTGCGCGGTGGCAGCTGAAAATTGAATAGGGCTAAGCTGTTATTAAATCAGTTGGAAATATAATTTGTTGTATCCAGCCTAAAATGTTCTTATTTTTTTTTTATTTCAAGTTGGAAAGTATAGATATAGATATTGATATCTATATCTAATATATAGATGATATCTAGATATGGTACAGGTATAGATATTTTTTCCAGACATGGGCTACGTAGTTAATGACAAAGGCAACTCTATTCCCAAAAAACATTTGTATACAACCAGATGAACGGCAACAGAACTACTATTCCCAAGAACCGTTCATGCCAATGACACCAACTGTTTGTACCAATAAGACCAATAATCTCTGATCCCAGAAACTATTGTTCAGGTTGTGGCAGTGCGGCATAGCCACTTCTATAACCACAAACTACAGTCCCTGTTCGTGCGTAGATCATATGATCCCTATGGATGTCAGTGTGATGATGTAGAGGAAGCGAATTCAAATATTTAAAATATTTGAGAGGCTAGAGACTTCTTTGAATCCAATACACGCTTTGCATTGACAATCCTAAACCTATCCTATTGTCATTTAGGTCTAGTTGTTGAAAGGATACCAGTGATTTCATTAAGCATGTAACCTGGAGTTGCAGCATCATCGTCCGCTGTTGCTTTCATTAATGTTGGGAGCTGCAATTAATAATAAAATATAGTAAATTTAAAGTAAGCTGTGTCAATCCATTTGAGGGGTGTGCTTGGTCAACTTTCTCAAGTTTTCAGGGGTTATTCACAAAAGATTAGGGTTAGCCTAGGCATTGAGTTTATAGTCTTATAGTGTTATAGTGTAACACTGTAATGGCCTAGGTAAGGTAGGGTTTATGTTGAATGGAAATCACGACTATAATTTTATGGTTCGAACCTTACCAGCTACCTAACCCTAAACATTACTTAGATCCGTTTGTACTAAATTGGGGCACGTATGACGCGCCATTGAGTTTATACCCCTATAAACTCAATGGATGCACTGACCAATCGGGTGTTGTTTGGAGGTTCCCGGTACGGTACCTGCCAAACGTTACTCTGAATGGTCAGCACGTCCTAAAAAAAATCTTAAAAATAACAAATGCAATTAGAGATACGATAGGCCTAGCAATTACGCCTAAGAATAGCTAGGTCTAGGCTTGTAGAAAGGAGGCTAGGGTAGGGAGGACAATACCATTGATTTTGTAAGGTAACCACTACAAATTCAATGACAATTATACTCAAAGGCATTGTCAAATGCTAGGATTAGGTCTAGCCTAGGCTATAATGTGGAGGTGATTATTCAATTATTTAATTATTAGCATAATACGGAGTGTTCTTCATATGCAAGAGAAATGTATTTTATGTAACATAGCAAACATTGCTATAATAGTCATAAAATGTATAGCCTAGGCCTATGCCAAGGCTGAGGGGACTTGGGAATGGCTTACATCAAATAAGATGTGTCATTGATATAATATGATGAAATATTTTCAAGGAATAAATATTGTTACTGAATGTTCACTCCTTAATGCACCTACGTAATTAGCGAATGATACTTTGTCGACTATTTCAGACAGCACACTTCCTGCAGTAACTTTGACAGCTTCCATGACAGCTGGATGACATTGACAGATGCTACACGGTCTTCTAGTTGTAGGCCTATTATTGGTTTCAAGGAAGCCGTAGAACAGGTAGACTACTGTGCTGACATCTATCGTTGGATTGTACACAAATGACAAGTTAATGTAGGCCATTTATTTAGAAAGGTGTGAAATGTGACTCGTATATAAAAATGATTGTTTTCATGTAATAGATAATATAAGTCGAAACAGTATTACACTCCGTTGTTATTGTCAATGTACCTGCCAAATTATTTGACTTCGAGTTGGTCAACATAAGAAGTAATTTATTATGCCCAAAACAAACAAACGATTGTGGAATCAGTGGAATGGCACAGGAGCCAAGAGTAACTCAACCAAAACAGTATGATTATTTATTAAAATTTTTACTTGTTGGTGACAGTGATGTGGGAAAACAGGAAATATTGAGTGGTTTGGAAGACGGTTCTTCTGAGTCTCCCTTTTGCAGTGGAAGCGGTAAGTTTTTGAACAAATACCGTTTAGGCCCTAAGGCCTAGGCCTATTTTTACTTTTGTTGGGCTCTAGGCCTAAGGTCTATATTGACCTTTCTTTCAAAACATCATGGATTTCTTTTTCTCATCCTTGCAGCATATAAAACTACAACTATCCTGTTGGATGGTAAACGAGTTAAGCTTCAGCTATGGGACACGTCTGGTCAGGGACGGTTTTGTACCATCATCAGATCCTATTCTCGAGGTGCGCAAGGGATACTTTTGGTTTACGACATAACCAACAAGTGGTCGTTTGATGGTATTGACCGTTGGCTTAAAGAAGTTGAAGAGGTACAACATTTTAATTCTAATTCAATTTAATTGTAGGCCTACAACAGTAGGCCTACACTGATCCATTGAGTTTATTCAAGGTACCAGTATTGACTTGAATGTAGGACTAGGCCCATGTAAACTTATTAAGTAAAGGTATGTTTAGGCCTACAGTTCGGCATTGAGTAACTTGCAACCCGCTACATGCAACTTACAACACTTGTTGACCAATCAGCGAGCGAGCTCCTCACGTGCTCAATGCAGAAGTATAAACATACCTTGACTTAAACCAAATGTTACCCATAGCCTGTTTATGGTGTAAAATACAGTATTTCGTCTTCACCCTATGGCCGCTTGAGTTTTCTTAACAAAAACACGTGTGCATATGCTTTAAGCAGGGTTTCCGGTTTCGATTTTTATTTGTCGTCTGACACGATATCGGTACGATGTTTGTCATGCCCGTTTCCACTTGGCTGTGCTGTAACGTTTACGTGATGTCGTAGCCATAGCTGCCTTAATTACCTTGAACTCGCAGGCTTCTTTGAATGTGAGGAATTGAGCTGTCAGATTACAAATTGACGCACTTTTCTCGAATCGCGAAATTATGATTACACAAACACGAGTTTTCCTGAACCACCCGAATAAATGATTCTACTTCAAATGGCATGAAAATTCTGGATGAAAAAATCTAGCAAGGTGATTCTAAAAGTGTGTTGATGTTTGAAATTGCAGTTTTATGGATAGTTTTCTTAACAATAACACGTGTGCATATATGCTTATGATATTTCATATGATATGATGTTTTCGTGAGTTGAGCTAATTTTTTTGTTTGGTCATTGGATATAAATCCTAACAGCGAGAAGCAGATGAATCACAATCGCAACTGGTGTAACTTTCAGTATATTGTAATTTCGACCGACGAAATTTAAGGTCGAGGCAAAAATCGTGATAGCGGTATCGAATTGGTAGACCTACCGAAACGGTGTTGAGAACCGCCAAGTTATTTAAGAAAATACTGGCTTGTGATTGGTCAGTAGGGAAAATCGTGTTGGACGACAAGAACAAATTGTAGGCCTAACTGGACATTGCCCTTTAATTTTATTTGCTGCTGCCAAATTTGTTTTGCGTGAAGACGGTATGGCCATCATCAACAATTGACAGGATGAACAGTATTACCAGTTTTTTTCCACTAATTATTAGTTCCTTACAAGTTGGCTATACCGGTAATCCATTGTTGGCGCACTTATTTTGTGACTTTTGTGTTCTTTTTCATTTTTTTAACGTAACTCCCTCTAATAGCTCATGTCATGCACATACACAATATATTATTGTTTCTATAAAGAGTTGTACATAAAAGAAGAGAAAAAACAATTGTTTTTGTTGTGGCTAAAAAACAACCTTTTCCATAACTCTTAATAAAAAATCTTGAAAAAAAAAATTGACAAAAGCCTCTATATAGGCTAGGTCTATTGACCTGAAACTTATTTAAAACTTGTCTTTCCTCAGCCTTGCTACAATGTCAAGCTTGTCACCATCCCCCACAGTTCATTCAGCAAAATCACTGACTTTAGAAATTTGACATCAAGTCGTGCGTGAGTTCGAGTTCCGCATAAATCATGCGGTTTTGTAAGCATCATTCACTGCTCATTCATAGCCAAATAACCTAGCTGTTGGTGGAATTGTTGAGCAAATAATAATCATCATAGTCACCAAGCATGTCAGGCCGATTGAAGTTGTTAGGCCTATGAATGCCAAAATAATATAATTACCGTTACCATACTATAATTACTACTGCGGTTGCTATGGTATTTATTCAAAACTAGTATCATTTCTCAATTACCAGGTATTCTATTACTGGGTATCACGATGACGGAATGTTGAAATTTTACCCCACTTTCTATAAACCTGTCCAACTCGACCAACTATGAATATCGTCCCAATCTAGTTCAACAGTAATTATATCGGCAGTAAATATGCTGAGTGTAAAGCTTTATTTATGTGGATCAATGAACTTTCAGTCAATGGCTTGAAATCAACCCATCGAATAATTGCCATTAATAAAATAAACTTGAGATCAAGGCAGGGTCGGACTGGGGGTAAAAAACGGCCCGGGAGTAATATAGGCCTAAACGGCAGCCCAAATGTAAGATTGTGTGTGTGTGTGTGTGTGTGTGTGTGTGTGTGTGTGTGTGTGTGTGTGTGTGTGTGTGGAGAGGGGGGGGGGGGTCGGGCAGATATATTTCATGATCATACTCGGCTTGATAAAAATTTTGATAATACGGCATACACACTCAACTCTCTCGTAACAAAACAGTGTAAAAACAGTGCAGTGTCTCTGCATGTTGAATTGCATCGTGTTGAATTCAAAATGTGTTCCATAGCATTGAGCACTGTAAACTCAATGTCCATAGTCAGTATCAAGTCAATATAGCTTACCGGTATTATAATTATATAAAACTATTCTTTTCAGCTAAGTAGGCTAAGCACAACAATGTTCAGATTTAAACAAATTCATATTATATGAATTCATACATATAATAATGTATGACTAGTAAGAAGGAGTAGACTATATTACCGGCCCATAAAGACACAAAACAGGCGGCCCACCGGGCATTTGCCCGGTGCCTGAACCGAGGCACCGAGCCTAGATCAGCTTAATCCGAGCGTGGATCAAGGGTTGACTTGAACCAAGGGGTCGACGTCACGGCATTTTTTCATCAGAGCATGTTCTAGTTCTGATTAAGCTTGAGTGAAACCACCCAATCAGATATGGTTATATTTCCTGTCATATGTTGTGTGAGTGCGACGTTATTGACTAGTCGTGAAGTCCGACTTGATCTGCGTAAATATTCAATGTTTCGACCAATAGGTTGATATTGATAATAATAATAATATTTTATTCATCCCAATCAAATCACATTGTAGGCCTAATATTGCACATGGCAGGTAAATTGTGAAATAAGAGTGAGAGTACATGTATGTACATTCTATTATTTTACCTGGAATCAGAGATTATGTGCATAATACTGCAAGCCATCAGTCAAAGTGTCAGGACATGAAGAATATCATGGGTTGATCTCAACTCATTCAAAGAAATATTTTCCCATGTAGGCCTAAATCAGGCGTAAGAATATGAGCCGACCGTTTTAAATGTAATACGAAAGGACTTTTTTGTACGTGCCTATAATAGCACGCGCCAGGTGTCCCAAAGGTGCTCGTTGGGAATCGTCTGCATCTAGCTTTCAAACGTCAAGTTGGTGCAAGAGATGCTGAAGCTTACGCAAATAAGAATCATATGACATTCTTCGAGGTGAGCCCGTTGTGTGACTTCAATATTCGAGAGAGCTTCAGTGAGCTATCGCGGATGGCGCTTCAAAGAAATGGCATGGAACGACTCTGGAGATCAAATAAAGGTATGGTGGCCCTATTAGCTCAGTCTAGGAAAGCTGCATATACTCTTCTCTCCTCCTCCCACCTTGACGCCAACAGCTGTCTCACTGAAAATATTAAGTCCACTATGGATCTGCCTGTCCTAAAACCATAATGTTCTTTCCTTGACATCCATGGGTCCCACTAGCACTTGCATCCTTTGTTCAAAAAAACTTTCATACAGCTTGGCTTATCAGTGTCACTCCCCTGTAATTCTCAATTTGTTTTCTGGCTCCTTTCTTGAATATCACAGTTATAAAAAATGAAAATTACACCAGTTGGTTAATTGCAGAAGCACAATCAGTAAAGAAATGTAGCTCAGGACTATAATAAGAAATTGTAAGATGATATGAAATGAAGAACGTTCGTGAAATAATTCCATCCTGAAAGTGCCGCTTAAAATACCCCAACATTTAAAAGCATGGTTTAAATTGATGTACGTTTCTTGAATTTGAATATCAGACTGGCTTACTCACTCTTTTAGTTGGTTTCATTTTAACAAATGCTTGGTTTAAGACTTGGGACTGCTAAAAGAGCTACAAACTGCGTAAAAGTACAGTGGAACCTCTGTAGTACGTTTTTCAGGGAACCAGACAGAAAAAACTTACCAAAGTGATGAACTTACTAAAGAAACTACTCAACATGTGGGAGAATAGAGATGGGATCAAAGAATAAAACTTACTAAGGAGAAAAATGTACTAACGAGAAACTTACTACTTTAAGGTGGTTCTACTCTACTGTACTTGATATTTTAAACTTGGCACTTATGTCAAGGTGCAAGTTGTGTATTGATCAGGAAAAGTTATTTTTAGTTGTAGTAGGCCTACAATAAATTCAAGCTTTCATTTTTCTAGTTCTCAGCCTACAAGAAATGGCGTGCCGAGCAATAGTTGCCCGAACAACAGTATATGGCATCGAGCAACTTCCGTTACCAGTATCCATCAAGTCACACCTCAAGTCGTACGCTCTGACTACAACCACAGCGCAGCATAGATATCTCATGAATCCAAATCTCAGCCTAGCGAGGAATAGGAATGGTAACTCCATCAACACGAAGAAACTTAGGTTTGTCGGAGGCTCGTCCTCTGGCTTAACTACACCTTCACCGTCTGGAATGGACTCCTCCCGAACCAGCTGTGGGGGACGAAATTCCTGCAACCTATCATGAAAACAAGACTGCTTTCCGTGTAAATAAACAACAATACATTATGGCAACTACTACAAATAATACTGTATGTCCGTTAAAGATATAGAAACTTTGATTAATTAAGACCATGAACTATTACATTTAGTCATTATTATCAATAATTAATATTTTCAGCAATACTGCTATTTTAATGAACTAAATGGTTGTAAGTATGTATAGCTTAAAATTTTAAATGTTCCATGTGGTTCCTTTAGAAATGTGATTGTGTTGTTTCCCGAAACGTTGGGCAAATTGTGAAGAGTTTGAGTGCGGAAAAGACATTCTTCGTAGAATGTACGATTCATTTTAGTCAGCAAAAGTAGAGTGTGAAACCAAAGTATATAGAATAGTGTCCGGAGAGAAATAACGTTTACGTGTCGCATGCAATTGGAAGTAGACCGATGTTACGGTTTATATCGAGGAATAGGTTACATCCAGGCGGACAGTTATATATTTCACGTTTTAATGTTGTACCCAAAGGGCAGGGAGTCGAACCGAATGTGATCAACATGAAGAGTATTGTGCATTGACCATTAGGCTACTTGGCTAAATTATTACACAGCATGTGCTACTAGAACATTCTCTGAACTCCAGTTGAATCATTTAAAAATTTTAATCATTCACTTTATCCAAGTTATATTTTAGACAGCTAAAATGGTTCGATTCCCTTTTTTATGATTGATTACCTTCTAATCCATCCATATATATATTATATATATATGAAAGCATTTGCTAAAATATATATTTTTCAATATATCCGACCGTCCAATTGTAATGAATTACTGTGCATTATATACTTGCTTGTTCATTTACGAAGCACCTAAAATAATTTTCAGAAACAATCACCTGATGGCATAATGAATACAAATTGTGCTTGAACCAAAATTTAGGCGTAGCTACATTTCATAATTATTTTGATATAGGTACGCCGAACTAATTAACCAATGTACTTGTGTTCTTTTATGTGTATTTTAATCTCTCATTTAGGAAGAAGTACCGTATTTAAGCTACCTCATTTGTATGGTACATATTTATCTCAAGTGATTTTTCAACAAGACGAGACAACGAATGGGTACCGTAGTTTTCTTTATGAAATTTGTATTATAAGTGTTGAAGTGAATCTGCGTAGGTAAATATTTATAATTTTAATTGTTTTTTGTATACTACTTTTATATGCCAAAATATTTTAACCTATGGCCTGTAGAATTCAGACCGATATTTTAGTAGTCTTAATTGTATTTTATTGTCCTTGAAAACTTGTTGAAACTTCAATTTTTAGCCATTTCTGGGGAACCAGTTCAACTTTCAACAAACTCGAAAACTGCAAGTTGGTATTAATGTGGTAGAATAATAGTTGATCGGTATATAACTTGAAATAACTGTTATTCTTACATTTGCATTAACACGTATTACAAAATCTGGGTTAAATCTACCGGTACTTCAATATTAGGTATGGTAGGCTATCTAATATGCACATTTAATTGTAATTACCATATTTGAAATCCCACTATTGGAAAAAATGTATAAAATGAAAAATAATTATTAAATCTTTGTATTTGTACAACATGTTCAATTTTATTGTTTGAATCCACAGGAACTGTAGCACCAAATGGCACAACATTGGGTCGAGTGCACTTGCATGTAGCTGGTGGAAGTTAACCCATACATAGAAAATTGTATATCTTCGATCAAATATTAATAAACCAATTGGATTTGATGAGGTCTAGGACAGAGAATTATTAATAATAATTTATAGGCTTAGTTGAAGTAATTGAACATTTAAATTTATTTGCAACAAAAGAAAACATTATTAACTAAAAAAAAACTCTGCTAAGCGTATTAAGTCTTGTTAACATGAAGACACGTTGCGAAAGAACCCATCAACGGCCATTACATAGACTCTGGTTCATTTACAACATTGTCATTCATTCATGGTACAGTATATGTATGTCTCAGTCGTTAAAAACTAAATGAACATTGGGATGGTTTTTCATAAACATATCATACGTTGCTATTGCCCCTTCCCCAACCATTCAAACACCGTTAATTACCTAACACCTGAAGCATTCTTTCGATTTATATTATACTTGTATCCATTAAAGAAGGTCGTCTAACAACATTCAAACACAAACACGAAATATTGCATTTATATATGCATAACTATGGTATTTTAAAGGAAGATTTTTTGGGGTGAGATTCATATCAAGACAGCATCTTTAAAATGTGTTGGAAGGTAGAACATTGAAGTTGCATCGAGATTATGTAATTACCGAAGAGTTTATAATTATTCAGATGGTAGACGATCTTCTTTCATGTATACAACATAATACAATAATTTTCACCCAACATAATAAAAGTAAATATAATCATATAAGATATTCACAAACCATGAATATGTCATGCAATTTCTCATTTAAGGAGCCCTATAGAGGCAAAGAGACTTTCATTCAATATCTAAAGACGGTATTACACTGCAGTTGGAATTAATTTGTTCTCCTGGTTGTATTAGCCTTTTCTACAACACAATGTAACGACAACCAAGATATATTGGCGCCAGTGAATGTTGAAGGTCATTTTATTTCATTAGGTATTTTGGCAAGTGTGATGGAAACAGTCGTGGCCAACCATGACGAATTGAACTCTATAGAGTTCTGAATGGACCCTTAGGATGGGGGAGTCGAATTGGGCAAATAGTAAAGAGGTGTAGTAATGCATTTAACTTTGTAATGAGGCAGCTTAGGGGGACAGGTACGGAGATTAAAGAAAAGGCATACTTTTTGTTAGTGCGTCCTCTGCTGGAATATGCAAGTTAGGTATGGGATCCACATAGGGTGGGTGAGATAAGGGATGTAGAAAGGGTGCAGAGGATAGCAGTCAGAAGGATTACAGGTAGGGTTAGGAGGTGGAGATGGGTAGAGAATGAAAGGGGAGAAAGGGTAAGAATATTAGAGAGAGGGGTCTGAGATGATGCACGACTTGGGCTGGCAGGATTTGGAAAAACGGAGAAAATTGGATCGAATATGGAGTTTTTTCAGGGCAATGGAAGGAGAAGTTGGCTGGAGAGAGTTGAATAGGTAGATTGAAAGGAACGAGTCAGGGTACGGGGGTAGGTGAAGTCATGATAGAGCAGTAGTTATAAAGGGGGCTAGATTAGTTGTGGGCACATTTTCTTTCTTAAAAAAATAGGACAAGTAGGGACTGGAATGGGCTCTGTAGAAAAGTATTTGAGGGGTATAAAAAAAGGGTAAAGCAATTCTGTAAGAAGGTTAGGGAGGCAGTCAAAGTCACGACCAAGGATAGGGAACTTGCCACCGTGCATTTCTACGCAACTGTAAGTGTTATGAATGACAGTTCAGCAGGTTAGCAACACTGTTCCATCAGATCAGTTGGATTCTATTGAACGCAATAATTTGTTTCCAATTGCTGTGTAAGTCTTGATCTGACAGTCAAACTACACGGGTCAATCAAATACAGCCTTCTGTTGTCACAGTGAAATTTATGACTCAATTGTCATATCCATGTATAGTACCCTAGTATAGTACTGCATTGGTAGGTACTAGGTACCTCTGCATCATATTGATTAAACCTTGAAAGCTTTTGGTAAAAACTCTACAACAGGATATGCAACAACAATCACAAACTGCAGCCCTGTATAAGTTTCCCATGAACCAGAAATTGAAGATACAATAAAATAATTTAATGCAGTACATATATAGTATACGTTGAAGAGTATTGGGCAAGATAATGAGAAATGTAGGGACCCAATCGAAATCTGCCGTGGTTTTCAACCAATATTCATAAGACTAGTCAAAGATGTCCATCCATGGTACAAACATCTCAACATTTAAACTTCTAGATGAAAATATTTCACTGCTCTTAGTTACAATTTTGGTAGTTTCAGAATTGAAATAATTGAAATCTCAAAATCTAATTGATCGATTATTAGTTACCTAAAACATTACATTTCCAAGTTATAAGTTGAGTAATACCTAGAAAAAATATCTTTTGTGGATCATTCAACCTTGCAGCCCTTGGAGCCTATTCACAAAATGAGAGAAAGGCCCAATTTGGACTTTTTCACCATCTCTAATCCAATTACCGGGTCCAGGCAACATTTACATGGTCATGCCTAAGCTATATAGGCGATCATTACATTTGTTTTCTGTGTGGAACATCAGGAAAGTTGAAGAACGACTTGATCACACAAAGATTTTACTTCAATGTGATTGGTCTGATGAAAATGTTCTTCTCCCATAACTAGTTAACCCCCCCCCCCTTCCCACACACACACAATAAATGACCCGCACAACAATAAGACACATACAGATTACCAGTACTACAGTTGCTTTTCAAGAAAGTTATAATCAAAGATCGTTGACATTTCTCCCGAGACCAATATTGTACAACTTAAAACAAAAAGATTATTTTCCTCAATATTTTTCTTGTCTGATCCTTCCACTTGAATGGAAAGGAAAACAGGTTGACAAACATGTAACACAAAATCACACTGTATTGTAGCTGTAACGACAACACATGTGTAGGTTTTGCATGAGCCAAACAATATTAATCAATGAAAATAAATGAGTATTAAGATTCCGCTTTAGAGCAGTCATAAATTAGTCGCGGGTAACAATTAAAAAGGTGAAGGGTTTTTACGTTTCAACGATTTGCTCCTAGACAGAATAAGTACTACTGTAGTAGGACAATTTTGGCATTAATTGGAACTGTTAACAGTCCACACAATAGCAATAGGTGAATAACAAACCAAAGAAATATAAGAATAGAGAAGGGAGAATCCAGTAGGAATAACCATTCAATTACTCAAGAAAGATCTTAGAATTACAGGCGAAAAAAAAAATCAGAATGGATCTTGGAAATAAAGTATGTTGAAATATATTTTTTAGAAAATACTTGTAGCCTAAAATGATTTTTCAAACCACTCTCTAAAATGAATGTAAATAGTAAATACTAAATACCATTCTTCATTAACTGTGTAAATAATATGTTTACACGTTGCAACTTTATTTTTGAAGTTCACCAGTGATCAGAAATAAGACTTTATATATTCGCTTTCAATTCCTCAGTTTTTATATCAAATTTTAGTGAGTTTTCGAGAAAATGGTAGGCTATGTAACAGGATTTTTCTTGGAAGATAAACGTTCAAGTGACTGCCAAACCACTCAATTCAATTGTTGCACAACTAATGTAAAGTTTAGTTTTACATTTTGAAAATCAATTATCTAAAGATACCTATATTATGTAGGCCCTACCATTTATATTATAGCAATTGGCTATTAAATGGTTGTTCCAAACATCCAATTGTATCTTCATTACTGTTCAAAACAGTATTGATATTCTTTACATTTGCGATTGCGACAGCCAATTTGCCTTAGCAGTACTTTCTTCAAAGCTGACAGATGAACTCAATGCATCATCTTTTCTCTTCAAAATGCATTAGGATTGCACATTCTAATTGTTATTCACATTGAAAACAGCTGAAAGAATTATTTTAGAAAAAATGTAGTATAATTATTAATTGAAGTAAGCTAAAAACCTTTAACCTATATAAAGATGGAAGTTCATTCACTAAAACATTCTGGTTAAAAAAACCATCAAGTATGTAGTACAGTATGAGTATGACTTATTCTGCTATTAAATAAATACTCTTTGCTTTTTTCAAAAGCACAACTAGGGACCTACTAAAGTACATATTTACAAAAAAAAATACACTCCAATCACACTCACACACACATACGTAAAATGGACATTGTTAGTGCCATGTTGAAAGATGAAGCAGTTTGCCCACCATCATAACACATTTCAACAAAGCAGTATTCCAGTCTTAAAGCTTTTATACATATTACTTTGAATTACAGATTCCAGTGAAATCAATACGTCATTTCACATCTTCAAAGTACGGATAGTAAATATTTTTCACGTTCAACTTCAGTTCAAAGATCTCTTACATTAATGAAGCTCATATAGCTTCACACAGAAAAACTAAGAATGTTTGCAGGACTGTGAAACTAATACATCAAGCCGAGCGCCTAGGATTCTAGTTGAATATGCAAACTCTGTGCAACGGCGGAAGACAGATATGGTTGGCTAGGGAAAGATAAGACAGGCAGAAGGTAGTAAAATAACTGCTCATTCTAGCCGTGTTTGAAGCCCAATGAGTAGGACTCAAATACTAAGCGCGTACGCACCAAAGTACAAAAACACAGTAGAACGGAACATCTTTAGTACATTCATCACCTTGGTAAGTTTCATTTTTTGATCCTTTCCATATGCTCCCACATGTTCAATAATTTCTTTAGTAGGCCTACCTACATTTTTCATTTTAACAAGTTTTTTTAATCTGGTTCCTTGAGAAATCTTCTAAAGAGGTTCCACTGCATATATTAAGGAGGGTTTTTACTTTTTACTTTCTACTTTTTAAAGATGTTTATCTCATAATATCTGGGCCAATTCAAGAGCTTTCAAAAGGTTACTTGTAACTACAATGAACGGTAGGGGCCTACTATTATTTCAGCTCAGCCAGACTACGCCAGACTACTGTTAGCCAGCTGAGATCTATTCCCTTCTTTCTCTAGCACCCGTCATCATTTTCGACTATACGATATTGTCAACAGAAATCTTGGGCAAAGGTTTGGCAAGAGGAAATGTCTTTACTACGTCACAATAATGTCGAAACGGCAACCATGTGGAGCAAGGAAGAAATCATATACACTTCGACATTAGCTTGAGATTGGTTGAGGACATTGGTTGAGATGAATGAATCGGACATATTTCCATTGCTCTTACAGTATATTTCTGCCTCATTCACTCTCTATTTCCTCAGGCGCAGATTTTTCCCCACAAGTATTGGACCTCTTACTCTATAGCGGCTCTTAGAACGGCTTCATTACTGTAAGACATCTTTAAACAATTAATCAACTACGTTTACTCAACATTTCTGCACTTGTTTTGCTATCATGCCAACATATGAGATCGACCCAAAGTACTATAAGGTCAACTCTTCAAGTTATTAATTGCTTTACCACATTCCAGGAGTGTTGGTGATGTGGGAAACTGTTAAACCATGGATTTGTATAAATAGAGGTCTATCTCAGCAACAAGCCAAGTACAAGATTGCATTCTTCCGGTTACTTCAACGGAAATGGTGGCCATATTTGTTTTTCAACTGCCTGTCGGAGCTACTTCAAAGTTGGTAATTCAGGTACTAAATATAAAACAAGTTTTGGTAGGCCTACACCTGACGACAATCAGCTCAGCATGAACAACGAACATGGCCGTCGTTACTTATTCAATGTCATCAAGTAGTACAAGTTTTTAACACTAAGTTACACCTCCAGTATGACAGTACTATAGAATACAACTCCATGCTTAAACAGTGAGAAATTGAGAAAACTCATCAAAGTAAATTATTGCAACCTCTCTCATATGAAACAAACATAACGGCACAACTTCCAGGAGGAAATCAGTATGACGATACTTCTACAGGCCTAACAAATCTTATTGCTACCCAGTATAAAGGTAGTAGGCCCTATATCGATGGTGCTGACTAAATCTAGTAAAAATATAAAAAAAAATTGAAGCACAGCATAATTGTAGCTTTCAAGTTTTAAGTGATTGACTGATTGTGCTCAATTTGTCACGTCATTGAAAATAAAATAAAAAACCTGAAAATTAAAATAGGTAAGTTCAGCCTGTATGGTTTGCACAATGGCCATCAACCTTTGTGAAATGAAGTCGAACATACTGTGTATCCTCAAAGTTCTGCAAACATGTTTAAAATAGTATTTTCAGACAGTTTGCTTTCCATCCACTAAGGGTAACTCAACAGTCAACTTTAAAATGTTGGTAATGTAAGATAAAAAAAGCTCAATTAGTCCAGTCATAGGTATGGACTGATCTCGTTTTACACAAAGACACCGGCGATTCTCATTTGTAATTGTTTCGTTCCATAAAAGATGAAAAACATGACATGAATTTCGTGTTTGTTTCTTGTTAAAAACTGTTTGATTGCAAATAGCGTAGCAAAACCTCACTCGGCTGGAGGTTCGTCCATCACAGTGGGACAGTGTATGAGGTAGCATGACCATTCTCATCTAAACTCGTAGATTTGTATACTGTGTTCAGGTACATGTTGGAGGGTCAGTGACTGATACCTGAAAACAAGAACAAATGCTAAAATACAGTTAGTATACTGTATATGAAATAATGTTGAACCCAGCAAGTGAACTGTTGCTCTTCTGCATAAACATAATCACACTGCTTGATTGAGGTTGAATTAATAGAATAGAATAGAAAAATGGAAATAGAATAATGTTGAGCAAATTCTGCAACTTCACAGTTGATTGGGAGGGATTCCTGTAAAAATCACACTTTACAGAGTGAATAATATATAAATCTTATTTTAAATTATATTTTCTGTTAGTATTTCACTACATGTTGTCTTTGTAACTGTTTGTTGTCAAGTAATTGATGTGCCAGAACATATGCACAACTCTGTATCATATTCTTACAATTTTCCCCATCCTTGATAATAATAATAACTGTGTTGGAAAAAAATCCCCACTTCGGTGTTTTACAACTTTTATAACGGTTTTTTCATGACAAAATGGTCCACAATTGATCATTTTTAACGCCGCTTTGGTCCTTGTCTTAAAGCAAAATGAACGGGTTTTATTTACGATTTTTCAGTGTCCCTAACGATAGAGTTAATACGTCTATAGCCTACCCTACAAAAATGACAAATTCATGGTGAAGAATGGAGATCTTAAGGCTAGCTTATCTAGTCTCCAGACAAATATTTACTTCATTTATATTGGGTTTAACAACACTCTGTACCGATGACTCTGATCTATTGGCATTGGTGAACTCGTGATATATGGGATGATATGGGATGAAAGGTTATTTTATTAGGTGCTTTTGGATAGTGGGAAGCAGTCGGTCGTGGCCTGTTGTTGAGAAGCCCTATTACTTGAACGGCAGAGGGAATCCATGAAAAACCCCTGCCAGGATGGTCGACCATGGCGGGAATCGAACCCCGGTCTCCTGAATGACGGTCCAGTGGGCAAGCAACTCGTCTGCTCGTCTCAGTTATATTTTTTTCAATAGTGCTCAACGACTACCCCAACAACTGGATCATATAAGACGTATGAATGAGCAGGTGATACTGAAACGACAAAGTGATGATATGCACTAGGGTGTAGATGTTACAAAAACTAATGCCTAGACATTAGGACTTGAACCCACGCCCATTTGGCTTCAGATTTCAAAGAAGCTTGCCTCAACTGTCTTGTATCCACAAAAATGAAGGTTGTCTATCAACTAAATAATTGTAAAATCTTGAGTAGCAACTTAATCTTGCTGTAACGTTGCAAATTCAACGTTTTTGAAAGATGTCGTTGGGTTGCTCATTGTAAGCCTTGGTTTGGAAAATCATGACACAAGAAAAATACCAGAGCTATAAAAATGTTGAGGTGATATTGGTGTTTTTATATGTTGGTAGACAACCTTCTTCTTTTGAGGTTACATGCATTAGGCCAGTACGGCTCATTTATTAATCATACCCACACCATACGGCTACAAACTGAGCGTGCAAAGCGTAAAAACTAATCGTTTTTTTCAGATTGTATAAATTAACCGAATGATGATGTAGGCCTAGAAATGGTGTGCAGAAAAGGCCTACTTGGTGATAGACGATAAGACGTGTTATGGTAATATATATATTTCTTCTCGGCACACATCCGACAAATGTTTTCTGAGAAGATTACCAACATAATTTGCATCGACAGATGACGAGAGCCACAAAAGAACATATAACGTGCTCTTGAGAAATAAATCAAGAGATTTCAACACACCAAATCCTTCTATGAGAAAATGTACAGCCTGCATACCATTCAGAACTCCTATGGTAATAGTAGCCCTCTATTGTGGCGGCCGACTTGTGAAAACAGATGTAGTAGAAGCCGGCAAACGAGGCTCCATTGATGTCTTTGATGGTGTGATCCGGAACTAGAAAGTGCTCTTTCCACCGCATGAAAACAAAGTCCGTTGATTTAAGGGCTTCATAATCGAAACTGTCAGAGTTGAAAGTCTTCGCATATGAGCAGAATGATTCAAATTTACTCTAGAAAGAAAAGAAAGAATTGGATGAATTACAATTCATAGAAAAAATGAGCTAGGGCTATCAGGATAAATCTACAATCTACTAATCTAGTGATGAAAATGATTACTGAAACACTGATAAAGCTGCTACACCTACTCTACTAGGTAGGAGATAAGAGTATCTACATATCCTGTGCCTACCAGCCATCTCAATGTTTTTTTTATTATTATTTAGGCCTATACTTGCACTGCATCTACCATTCGACACTAAAAGTAACAAGAGATCGCGCTAGTGTCGTCGACAAAATTCCATTATGGCCGCTAAAACGAGGATACATGGTTGATTAGCACTATTGGTTCCATGTACAATGGCAGGCGCACCGATGTCAAATAAGGGATTTCTCGATAATATGTGGGCTTACATGATACTTTAATATTTAGATTTAGTCTACAGTTGAAAAAAACATTCAGCTCGGCCAAATTCAACCCCAAACTTTGTGTATTAAATAGTTGACTTCATTCGATCTCTTTGATTTGATGGAAGTAAACATATAATTGATTGAGCTCAAGTCTGATTTCTTAGGAAACATGATCAAGAAGATTTCTATAGTAGATCGAAATATTTGAAATCGACTTGTATAAAAATTATTGCATTAGCTATAAAATTAATCTTTCAAACAATGATCCATTCTATCTAGCTAAACTTGACAAAAACTGTTGTGATTTTCATTTCATTTCACAAAAATTTGACATATTTGTAGGCCTACTGAAAATCCTATTATTCATTATATGAAATCATTTTGTTCTTGATTCTTCGTCTTTACTGTACAATTCCCAATTTCAGCAGTAGGCCTACTGACATATTAAAAATTTGCCACAATAATAAAAATCACCCACCACATATTCTCCTCTAGGCCTAGCCTACTCCCCCTTAGTACAAAGCTGAGAAATTTTGTGGGCAGGATATATTTATTATAGGCCTATTATTCAACGAAATTATTATGCAGACTGAAAGTAGACCCCCGGATTAGAATACTTTTCTTATTACTAAAAACTGCCGCCACGAAATGACCTCTCTGTTGACATGCCTCTAAACCCAACATTCACTCAAAAGTCAATTTGAAAATTACGCACTATTGTAGGCTAGAGAATACAACATAATGCTGATATTAATATACTAATGAGACGGGTGAACCAGTAGCTAAAACGCTGAATCTCATTGTTGATCATCTAGTCGCCATACAATACCATATAAATAATAAAATGCCTACCGGTATATAATTGACTAAACTATGAACTTATCATCACCCAGTTTGGTGATGAAAGATTAGCTTTATTCCACAAAAAAATCATACTGGCATCAGCAATATCAAGCACTTTCCAGGCAATCCTCTCACTGGTTATATGGTACTTTTCCTGATCAATTACATTGATTTTGACATTATATTATTGTAGAAATGGTATAGCCATTTCATGTGTTATTCAAGTGCACGTACGTAACCTATCCTCGTTTCAACAGTTCACATTTTCTCCGCCGCGCGCGTATCTGCAACTTTTGGTGTCGAATAGGCCTAGATGCTAATGATAGGATCTTAGATATCTAGGAATGATGAATAAAACGAAAGGTTATTTCATTAGGTGTTTTAGTCATGGCCTGCTACTAAGCAACCATTCCAGTAATTATTTTAATGACTGAGGGAAACCATTAATGGCCCGGTTAGAAGACCCTTGACCATAGTGAGAATTTAACACTGGTTGTCTTAGATCAGAATTAATATTGTTTGCTCAACGACTATTAATATTATTACGACTATTGCTTAATGAATATTGTTTGCACCAACAGCTAGGTTATACGGGGGTTTGAATGAGCAGGTGATTATGAAACATGAAACTATGAAGTGATGATAAGTGAAAAGACAGTTACGCTTGTGCGGGACTCGAACCCACGCCCAACGGTGACTTCAGTATCTGAAGCGGCGCCTCATCTGACTGAGCTCCCGAGGGTGGCTAACTCTTGGATCAGCGTAGGCCTACAGTTGAACTGGCTCACCCTGAATAAATTATAATAATTCTAGTTCTAGTGACAGATGATGAGATGAACGCCTTTATTTTTAAAATATTAATGGCTGGAAATGATCGACTCATTATTCTTACAAAGTGTTTCCGATCCACGTCTTCATCAGCATCCCATTTCCGAGTAAGGAATGGATACTTTCTGCTGATTATTTCACCATCAAAGAACGTTGTTAGAGTTGGGAATTCTTCTGTCAAGCCTTTTATTTTGAGGTATCCACACAGGTACGAGTTCTCTTCATCAACATGCTATAATCGATAGAGAGAAAATTAAATTATTTTCAAAGTCGCAGACAAAACAATACGGTATACAAACAAGCGTTGCAGCCTAAATAAAGTAAAGTTCGATTTAGAGTGAATTTACAGAACCCCATGATTTATACAGGGCTTAAACCCACATCTGACTTGAATTCAGTTTCCAATGCACCATTGTTTAACTAGCGAGGCGCCCCAACAATGACAGTTAATGCTAAGGGTTAAGATTATGATTAAGGCTACTGCTATACAAACCAACTGTTTACTCTATAGATGCCTACACTTCCTAGGCTTTCCTATGCTCTCAATGCAGTGAATGATCTTTAAATGTCCAACTTCAAACATTCATTTCAGCCATTGCCATCAAGTTTGTAGTGTACGTATGTATGCATATTTATTGACAACTTGGGAAATACCAGTGTGATAGGCCCTACATACTATCATTTCCAGTGGTTGAATGGTGTAGGCCTACTTACACCTACCCGGTGAGTATAATTAAATAAGATACCGGTAATCTAGATTAGGTTAGACTAGGAGTGTAGAAAGTAAGAGGTTACCCGTAACTTCCCCCATGGTATATTGTGCTAAAACTCAATGCCACTGCTTAGATTAGCTCTTAGATAAGCTAATGAGATAGCTTCATTTTAAATCAAACGCAACTAGCCAGATAACTGCGCTGAAGAGCGTATACCGGAATGCTGGAATGAAGTCAACTCGGACGTGTGACATGGGCTTCGCAGTAGATCTACTTTTCAATGGAATGTGGTTAGGTTTCAGGTGAGGTTGGACAGCAGAACCCATGTCACACAACCGAGACGACCTGATTACGGTAAACGCTCTTCAGGTGCCCCAGATAACTAGCCTAGCAGTATTCAAACATCATTTTGAGCACTGCAACTGTTAGGCCTGGTGACAGTCTTAACCTTAATTTCAACCCTTAGCGTTAGGTGTCATTGTGAGGCTGCCTCCAGCTAACTTGGAACCAAGACGAGCTGCTATTGAAGTAAGAAAGGTAAATTTGTAGGGCCGATGTATTGAATCAGATGGACCCTGGTGCCTAGGCCTAGGCCTTCTTAAAAAGTGACTAGCCTAGACCAGTGAATAGGCCTAGGCCTACATGATCATTATGTGAAAACAGTAGGTCACAGGCCAAAACCTAGCAGGCTACGTAAGTGAATGCATACGTAGGCCTACGCCTAGGCAATTGATTTTGTAAGATACCCAAGCCTAGGCCTATTGAAAATAAAAGCGAGAGTAAAAGTTGTTAAAGAGTCTAGGCCTAACCTGCAAAACCACTGTGACTGCATAGCTGTTTCCTTTGGACTTTTGGAATCCCCGAAACTTCGAACCATTGTATAATAGAGATTTTGTGATCCCGGGTTGCTTTGAATTCGCTGGTGGTGGTGGCACGACGTCCACTTTAACCGGCATTATTCAATGAAATAATTTTGAGAATTATTACACAACAGACACAGATTCAATGGAAACCGTCTGCCAAGATGGCGTAAAGCCTCAAACCCGGGCCAAGCAACCAAAGATTCTCACGTCAGATGATTTTTGTCACTTATTTCCAAGACTCTGAATCCAGAATCCCAATCTTACATGCACAATTGTATACTTGTTATCTATATTTCCTTTAATCCTACATGGAAATTATATTACATCGGTGATTGTAAAGTTAAATTCAAAATCCATCTGTCAAATGTGAAAAATCTAAATTCCAAACATATTATTTGACAACTGAAGACTAACCACTTTGGCAGGTCAATGACCAAAACCAAACCGAAAGTTTCAATAATGGCGGACGAGAGTGAAAATATTCTACCAAAAGTAAATAATTCTACAAAAACAGCCAGCAAACAATGGGTTCGTCTGAATGTGGGTGGGACATACTTCTTAACAACTAAAACAACATTATCTCGTGATCCTAATTCTTTCCTGTACAGGTTATGTCAGGAAGACTCAGACCTCATTTCTGACATGGTAAGCTTGCTGCAAGTTCAGCCCATTTTACTGTCATACTGCCTTTTAAACGTATCAAAGCTCACTGATGAGGATGTTATTTCTGTTTCTCTAGGATACAACAGATGCTTATTTAATAGACAGAGACCCTACATACTTCAGTCCTGTTCTCAACTACCTACGGCATGGTAAACTCGTCATAAACAAAGATCTCGCCGAAGAAGGTTAGATTTGACAGTTAAAAATCAATAAGTTCCATGCTTATAGGCATAGGCTTAGCCTAGAATCTATATTCTCATTATTTTTGCCACCAATTATTCATTCAGTTCTTTCCATGCTCAGGTGTATTAGAAGAAGCAGAGTTTTACAATATAACTGAGCTTATTCGTCTGGTGAAAGAGAGAATCAATGTGCGTGACAATCGTCCACTCTGTGACTCCAAGAAGCATGTTTATCGAGTGTTACAATGTCATACCGACGAATTGACTCAAATGGTTTCAACAATGTCCGATGGGTGGAAATTTGAACAGGTTTGTATTATTGTACGCATATGGGCCATAAGCAGACCTACAATATCAGTTACATACCGTAGTAATATCTTGTAACGGTAAAACTCCACTCTTGATAACAAACGATTTTGTTCAAACACAATAAAAACACAAAAACAAAGTCAATGAATCATTTCGATCATTTGTGCGAAGCAGACTCAATTTTTATCCTATTTTTTTTTAAATCTAACATTCCACAGGTCAAACGAAAGCATAAATTTTGATGAAACTATGGCATCATTGTCATCATCCAACTCAATACGGTACTGTCAAGTTTTGAGGCCCAATCGGTTGTACCACTTTTGACAAAAAACTACATGTACCGGTACTGTATTTCGAAATTTTGAATTCTCAAAAGAATATCCCAGAGAAAAAAAATGTAGATAAAATATTTCCTTTGAACGTACCGTATTCAAATTTGACGAAATTTAGGCACAAGAATGATGTAGGCCCATACACATTATTTTCAAGTTTTACACAGATTGTATGATAAAATAGATATTAAAATTGATATGATTGAAAAAATTGTAATGTAGGCCTATGTTTAAATTGATTGAAGGTTTTTAAATTTATTACTATTAGGAAGAGCAACAGGTTAATCCAACTAAATCGAAGACAATTCAAATATGTATGCAATTTCATATAAATATGCATTTTTTCATTTTAATGCTGCTCAACAACCCCACCGACAGCTAGGTTATACAAAGGTACGAGCGCTAAATGACCTCGCTGTCGATGCGCCTTAAAACCCTAATATTCATTCATTCACAAAGGTACGAATGAGCGAGTCATAATGAAACGACAAAGCGGTGATGGGTGAAAGAACGATTACGAAAACTCATGCCTTATGCAGGACTCGAACCTACGCCCAACGTGACTTCAGTCTCTACCGCTAGCGATAGTTGACTGAGTCACAGGTGTGGCTATAAGTATTCATATAATGCTCATGTTACAATGCATGTTGCATTTTTTTGGTTTTAATTTTGCTGAATTGAAAATACAGCAGGCAAAGCACAAATAACAGTAAAGTACCGGACAGTTATTGATGCCAACTGAAACAGAGTATATCGAAAGCATCTATACTGTCTTATTTCTCAATAAAAAAACAATTCCTTTGCCTATGACTGAAAAATGAATAAACCTGTGCCATAACCTAGTGGCAAAACCCATTAAAAATGTAGATTGGTGGAAGTAGAGCAAATGTTTCCACTAAAAGTTGAAAATGTAGTCCTATATGATTTAAATTGAAATGTAAATACATTGTCAGGAAATTACACATTGGCTGGAGCAGAGCATATTGTAGTAAAGTGACACCCTCGGTCAGCTGAGGCACCGCTTCAGAAACTGGAGTCTTCGTTGGGCGTGGGTTCAAATCCCGCATAAGTTGTGGGTTTTTGTGAACGTTCTTCAACTTATGATTACTTCATAATTTCATTGTTACTTGCCCATTCGTACCCCCATATAACTTAGCTGTTGGTGGGGTCGTTAAGCCAAGAATAATCATCAAACAATAATAATCATGTAGAAAAGCGCCATTGACATAAAACCACCGAAAAGACAATATTTTGGAATTCAAACGTTGAAATACTGTAGTGTTACCACACAGCTGAGAATTACACTTCTTGCTTATACTTTCATAAGGCCTAGTTGTGTGATTGTCAGCCTTGGTACTGCTAATAGAATGCCTTATTTGTACTCCACTATGCAAGTATGAGGCTTATTAAAAGATGGAAAATGTGAACTCTTTTTCATCTTGTACTAGTGTATTCACCTACCAGTATTCAATTGAACGTTACTCACATCCTTCATTACAATTTCTCTTCTTGTATCTTACAAATATATTACTTCCAGTTGGTCAATATTGGGTCACAGTACAACTACGGGGAAGATCATGCCGAGTTTCTTTGCGTCGTTTCTAGAGAATATGGAACAAGCACACTTAATTCTAAGGAGACTGAACCTACAGACCGAGCAAAGGTAAGAATGATAAAATTAAATGTTTGTTTCAACAGTTGACACAAAAGTAAACCTTTTTATAAACTTGTCTTTTTAGATAAATTATTACTTTTCAGGGCCATTGTTTATTATAATTGAAATTTGTGACATAATCATTGTTCTATACTGGGCTTCTATTCAATCTTGTAATCACGACATAGTTCTACAAATTGAAACTACCGTAGGTATGGGCGTAGTGTAATTATTGAATATATTATGTTGAATGAGGATATCAGCATTCATCAACTACACGATCAATATCTGTGAATGTTGAAATTTAAAACCTCATTTGCATTGTATTTTATGATGAATAACATTTTTATACTTGACGTCAGCTTAGTAAATCTATATAGACTTGCATGAGTCCATTGGTGTTGATGATCAAACATTGTTTTGTCCCACAACTTGAGTACAATCACAGCAAGAATGTATTGAAAACCATGACAAATGGTGAATACAGTGAAACCTCGATGCATCGTTCCCAGATCCATTGTTTTCTTGCTTCTACGTACCATCCATTTTTTCCCACCCTACTCCCATATGATCAATGATGAATTTTCGTGTAGGGATGGTTCATTTTTCCTGGCCCCATAAAAAAGATGGGGGTTTCACTGAAAAGAAATCTATAATCTAAAATTATTGCGTACAATATTTTCATGTTCTCTAGAATCTATCGCCCTACTTGACCTATTGCACTGAATTTTCATTACATACGTGCTTTCTTTGTTTAGGTTTTGCAACAAAAAGGCTCTCGTATGTGAGTTTAGCAGCCAATGACAATATTGACAATCTATAGGACGGAAATACGGACTGATTTTGCAGCTTTCTGCCGGACAATAGTGTATGTGGCTTTAAATTGGCTACTGAAATCTTCCCAAGATTCTTCAGAGCAGCATACTATAATCCTTTTGTATTTATGTCGTACATTTCTGATTATACACAATTGAAATACAATGTTTGTCTGTTTTTATACAAACAGCCGTGACGCAATCACGGGTTTATGGATGTTGATTACTTAGACATTAATCCATTTTACCGATCAGATGGAATGTAGGACTTTGGTACTTTTTATAAAAATAATAAGGAAACAATGCTAAACATCTTTAATTTACATCTATAATAATTGTTTTGTCTTGTTATTACCTGAAGTATTGTTAATATTTTTTTGCCATCATAGCAATACCATAAAATATATTGTGATTTTTGTATTCAATGTTTGTTACCACTCATTTTCAAATGTCTCCTAGTTACATTTGGTAAAACGATATGGCTTCGTTTTAGGTTTTTAGTACTATCCATTATGTAAGTCCATCATGTCCAGTTCTCGTACGTTGTCCTTGTCACAAGACCATCAGTTTCTATTTACATGTTAATCGTGAAATTCATTCATATTATTCACATTATATGTATGTTGTCAATATGTTACAAACTAGAGGTAAGATTTTCACAAAAGTTGCTGATATTATAAACTGTATAATGCGGGAAGCAAACATAAAAATGTCACTAGGCTTAATGAATTTTACAAAACAAATTTATTAATAGATATAAAATGTTATGTACATAAAGATAATATGATTCCAGAAATGAGAATTTATGATGTTGCAACCAGTTTCAAAGGTCCTTCCAAGTATTGAGCCAATGCCTGTGCTTTTTCCTTCAACAATCCAAATCCAACAGAATCCTTGGCATAGAGGCACAAGAGTAAATTAGCGACCTGTGTAATAGCAACTTTCCCATCCTGAAACACAAGCAATACAAATAACTCAATGCGTATTGACAAGAGTCACTCTTGACTACAGTGGCCAAAACAGTAGCCGAAACATAAAAATTAGTGTGTGTTTCATGACTATATGTATATATGTTTTCTATCAACGGGCTCTCCACAGTGAGTTTCTCAATTCATTCTTTATTCTTTACTATATGTATATAGTGATTATAGATAGTGTATCCTACTTTTCATCCATACCCTTAATTGGGGAATAATGATTTTGTATCAAGTTTCGATGTTATTAAAAAAAAATATATATGTAAATATGTTTTCTATCAACGGGCTCTCCACAGTGAGGTTCTCAACTCATTCTCATTCAAGGTCATACAAGCAAAGAAATAGGTGGCCAAAGGGACAACAACATTTACAATGGAATTGCCATTTCAGCATGAGTGAATTTCTTGATATAGGTTATAATTAGGATTGCAAATAAGTCAACAATTGGTAGCTGGGCCATATCGATGCATAATTTTCAAACAATACAATAATTTGAATTATCAAAACTTTTCTAGTGCAAAAATTTGTTGCTTTCATTAGACATTAGTGAGCCATATTGCATGTAATGGCTGATCTATTTTATAATTGTTTAATCATACCACTGTTAATATTCATGCAAGCGTTCATTGGTGTGTAAGCACGTTCATATTTGGTGGTAGAACTTGGGTCAATCTATATTGTATGAATTTGTGTTGAAGTTGATGCTATAAGATGAAAGAAATTATATTTATATTTAAAATTTTGAATATACCAGATTCACTCGATTATAATGTTGGAATTAGTTATAACTTCATTACACAGGTACCGGTACCTGTAATTATAGAAAACAGTGTACCTGTATACGAATCGTCCTAACGAGAGCCATTTCAGAAAGCTCAATGTAGCATTGTCCTTCTTACGTTTATTCACCTCAACGTGCAGACCTTCAACTTCTCATGATGCATGTTTAAAAGTCACAAGAGAGGTCTAAAGTAATTTCTGCCAACCCCTCTTTAGTTGTCATGGCAAGCAGAGCTCTAAGTTGACTGAATTTATAATATCTATTTTCAAACCAAGGATTGGGGAGTCAAGATATGATGAAATTAATCATTACTAGGAAAATGCAGTATACAGTATATGCATTCATTGAGTGATGTGGACCTATTTAGCCTGTATGAAATGTAATGGAAAGCTATACACACAACTCGATTTGTAACCAATATCTCACTGCCTTCCTATTTTATCTTTAGCTTAATTAGTCAATCGTTTTACAATTTAATTGATTTTGCTTTTTGCTCATCTTGATATTTTCAAAAGCATTTGAATGATGTAAAAACCAAATTAGGCCTACATTACATAATTGTTTTCTTCAAAATAGTTTATCCAATTATGATCCCATTTATATGAAACTTTAAAATTATGTGTATCATTCTTGCGCCTAAATTTTGCAAACATTTGAATATTAAAAAATTTGCCCATTTGAGGAAGATGTTTTCCAAATATTTTCCTCGTTATTCTCAAGTTTTCTTTCAAATTTCAAAATAACCAGTAGCACCTTAAAACTACCAGTGCCAAGCTGAATGAAAACGTATCATGCATGCCAAGTTTCATCAAAATGTGTGTTTTCGTTTGACCTGTGGAGCATCAAATACAAATAAATTTTTTAAATTATTAAAACTTTAAAAACCTGACCTACTGTCCGCAACCTGGCTTTGTTCACATAATTTACCATGTTTCTCTATATATAAACTCTGGAGGAACCAATTTGAAAAAAAAAAAAATAAGTCACAGGCGGGATGTGATTAGAGCTCTCTAGCATGGTAGCCAACTGTGCTAACCACTGAGCTGCAGTGATCACATTGCTTATGAATGTTATTCTGGCCATTTGACTACTTCGGTGAATGAGACACCTAGTGGCAAAGAGTTGGAACTATTTTGTCTTGCCCCCATGTCTCCCGTGTGTAAGACTCTTAATCGAGTGGGTTGGTGTCATGTTAACTGACAAATTTTGGACTGGTTAGTGGTTAGCCAAGTTGGCAATTGGGACAACTGAGGTTGCCTGTGTGAACCGTGCTTCAAAGTCCGTTGCCTATATCTCTGTATATTTTCAATACTCTCTAGTAACTGCAGTGGACAGCTTTAGTACTAGTAACAATTCATTTTATTTATATTGCGTTCAACGACGCACTGTACTGATGACAACGATCTATTGGCATCGGTGAATGATATAATATGGGATGATGAGATGAAAGGTCATTTTATTAGGGGAGGTGTTTTTGGATAGTGGGGAGGAATTGGTCGTGGCTAGTTGTTAAAGAACCATCCCATTATTAACTTGAACAACAGAGAGGAATTATGAAAAAAAAACTGTCAGACCATGGCAGGAATCGAACCCCGGTCTCCTGAATGGGAAAACCACTCGGCTACTCGTCTCAGTACCAGTAACAAGTAGGCCTTCGCCGCAAGTATTATCTAAACAAATTATGCCATTGAATTTGAGCTAGTTACAAACCATGCATTTCATCAGCACTAATTGTAGACGATCCTCTTTGAATGCACTACGGCCATTTTTCTCATATGCCGACCAAATGTTGCTGGCAATAGCAGCAGTAACTTTGGCGTCCTTTCCAGCGTAGCTAGTGTCCAGGCCACTAAAAGCAAGTAAAGCGCCTTCATTGTTCAATAACCTGAAAAAGTAAGTATCATGTAAATAATTACCAGGCCCAGGCATTGATTTTGCGAAGTGGCTATAGCCACGAGTTTTCGTGTCACGAATTTTGGGAATCTAAGACTTGATAAAACTATACACACAAAATTCTTGGAATTTTCTTGAATCTAAGACATTAAAAAACTATACCGGTACACACGAATTTTCGTGAAGTTCAACTTTCGTGAATCCAAGGTAGGCTATCGAAACAATATCGGCACGGAAATTTATATGGCAATTTGTCGCGAATTTCGTGAACTGTTTTCGTGAATCAAAGGTAAGGAAATACTATAGCCACGAAAATATCTCACGAAATTTGCTTTTTTTACGCCTTGCTGGAATTCCAGATTTTCTTGTCACGAAAATTCGTGTGATATTTTCGTAGTAGTTGCCTTGCCGAAATTCCAGATTTTCGTGTCACGAAAATTCGTGTGCTATTTTCGTGGCTATGGTAAAACTTGTGTGATATTTTCGTAGTAGTTGCCTTGCCGAAATTCCAGATTTTCGTGTCACAGAAATTCGTGTGCCATTTTTGTGGCTATGGTATTTCGGGACTAAAAAATAATCCATTTCCTTACATTCTGTAAATTTCGTGTGCATTTTTTTACGCCTTGCCGAAATTCCAGATTTTCTTGTCACGAAAATTCGTGTGATATTTTCGTAGTAATAGTATTTTCTCACCTTAGATTCTCGAAAACAGTTCCAAGTGGTCACGCAATTCGCGACGTTACAATATAAATTTCTGTGGCTATAGTATTTCGATACGGTACCTCAAGATTCACGAAAGTTGAACTTCACAAAATTCCAAGAATTTTGTGTGTATAGTTTTTTAAAGTCTTAAATTCAAGAAATTTGTGAGACGAAAATTTGTGGATGCGATGTTGCCAAGTTGGGATTTTCGTGGCTATAGTTTTACCTTGCCTTAGATTCACGAGAAGACAGTCCACGAAAATTCGTGGGTATAGTTTTCTCTAATCTTAGATATAGTTTTTCAGTATATTAAATTCACGAATTTCGTGGCTATAGAGGCTGCCTTGATTTTGTAACGTTCAATGGCCCAGGCCTACCCTAAGAGGCAGTAGAGGCTGGGCCTAGACCTAGAAGTTTCCTAGGCCTAAGCTACGCAATACCCGAATCGGAAGAAAATTATTAGATCGATGCCTAAGCACCGAGTACATCAACATCCTTATGTATAGCCATTGAGTATATAGGCCTAGTGTTATTATAAACTCAATGATAAGGCCTAGGTTACGTTCATAAGAGCATTGCATTATATCACATAATATACGCCTTCAAACTTGTGTGACTACACTTACATAGTATTTTCAACGCCACCAGTGTTGGCCTGGCTAAGAACTTGAGTAAGAGCTTTTGGTTTCAGCATTTTATAACGTTTCTTCTGTAAAAATTACAGTTTGAGAGTTTAATACAATTATAGAGCTGTTAGAGCTCAAAACATTCAAAACTTCAACACTGACAAAGGGGTAGTTAACAGGAACACTGACAAGTAGTATCAAATTCAAAGATCTTCATATAAGTAGTATGAACTGACAGAACACAGAAGTCAGAACCAGTCACGCCCCCGTTCAATGTTGCCAACACCAAAGGCCAACACATATGTTTCATTGGTTGCCTCATCGCGCTAAAATGTAATTATTACTTAAATCCGCAAGAGGGCATTCCATAGTGAGGTTTCTACCAACTTGCGTATCAACGCCACTTCTCGGCTAAAATTTCCACGAGGTTCCAAAATGGCAAAGAAAAAGGATGCGGACAAAAGTGCGCAAAACAGTGATGGTAATAAACACGAGAAGAATGAGGGCAATGAAGATGAAGAACCAAACTTCAGTGATCCCGAAGGATTTGTAGATAATATCTCCAACGAAGGTAATAAATAGTTATTAATTTATCGAAATCGGTCAAATGGCATATGGAGCCGACCCAACGCCTACGTTTCTGGAGAAACAAGAAAAGGCAAGCTTTAATGTAGGCCGTGCCTAAAGGAGCTTAGACCTATCACATTCCAGTGTATGTATTATCGTTCATCGACCTAGGCCTAGTCATCAACCTCATGAAAGTGACTAAAGATCTAGGTATAGGCCTAGGCCTATAACCAAGAGTGGTCCTCGCGATGATTGAGCATTGACTAGATAATATGGGAGTCCTAGGCCTAGGCACCTACTAGAGAGGCTAGCGCCTACCTTATTATCTAGTTGGCTGATGTTTGGCTGACCCTTGACAGGAAGTAGCCTAGAATAGGCCCTCTTCTAGGCCTAGGGCCTAGCTGATGATTGAAATAAGCCTCTGTCCAAGGCTATTTTTGGCATTTAATGATGTAGGTCTAGATAGCCTACCTATCCTATAGGGGGGAGTACATACGTAGATTTCAGTTGTGCACTGCCTAGTGCCTTGTCAGGCCAAGACCTGACTAGCTCCAAAATGAGTAATTCTGTCATCCAGAATGATATGTCGAGGTCCACATTATGGGCGTGGCTCTGACCCCTCCGACAGTGCCAAGCGCAAGCCAGGTCATCAATAGGCCTAGTTCTCGTTGGGAACGCGTTAAGCTGGCCTTAGGCCTACATGAACATTTTTTATCAAAATTTGCTGCATGCGGGAGCCAATTCAGAGGTCGACACCCATTTTGAATGATTGTTTAATCAGCAAGGACTGCGTAGGGATGTGAAGTTATTCCACAAAAGTTCAACTCAGTTCTACTTTTTCCCTGCACCGCAGCATTTCGCAAGCGAAACAGCCAGATTTGGTTTGAGTTCAAGTTGAATCTGCGTGACGTTGCCATCATACTGCTTCCCCATAATCAGTAGTGTTGATTTTAACATGACTGTTTTAAAATACTTTCGTCATTGATCAATGTGCCCGTATGCAGATGACCTGTTTGATATGATTTTTTCTGTAGGCCTACATTGCCTTATTTTGTTTAGTGTTACCATTCAATTTCAATGTTCTTGATAGATTCAATATTTTATGACTTTGATTCGATATCAAATTGGTATTTTCGATCAATTGATATTGAAAGAAAAAATTGGGAATAGCCTAACCAAAATGAGTACGATAATAAGTCAAATAATGAAGTAAACCTTAATTATCAAGTGTCGACCAAGTTTCAGCAAACTGGCAATGATCTGAGTTTTGACACAAAATGTTCAGGACCTATTATGCATGCCCTTCTCGTTCACTAGTGGTCAATTGCTGCTAGGTGGGTGACAAGCGCACTGTGCTGTCTGGCAACTGCATGTGGGAGCAAATTTGCATCAAATATGTTCATGTAAGGCCAGCTTTAGCTGACTAAAATCAGCTAAAACAGCGAAACTAAAATGACAAGATTCTTAATTTACTAACAATACCTACTCTTCTTCCCTGGTTAGAACTTCTTGGTGATATACTAGCGAAGAAACCACGAGAAACAGACGGTGTTGAATCAGTAATTGTGGTTGATGGAGTACCAGAAGTTGGCCCAGAACGTCTTGAAAAACTTTCCGGAGTAATTACGAAAATATTTTCAAAATTTGGAGCAATCGTCAATGAATTCTATCCGAAGAAGGAAGATGGCTCTACCAAAGGGTAAGTGTACCAAGCAGGGCTTGAAATTTGAAGTAAAAATTTGAAGGCTTGAAGTATAAGTACTCCACCAATTCAGGTCACTCGCTCACACTAGGCCTACAGAGCAAGGTAGATTTAGGTCTAGATGCCATAGGTATGTAACCTGTTTTTTGTTTGTTTTAATGTTGCATGTGACAGGTACGTACTCTCGAGCTTTGTGCTACGAGCAACATGCTTTGAGCAACCGGCAACATGCACCCAGCGTACGAATACGTTTACTCTTGAGCGCCGTGACGACGTCATAGTGTTAGACTTTGAATTGTGCTTATGTTACCGCAAAAAAATCTTTAAACTTCCACCAAATGTATCCACTCGAACCGTATGAGCTTCTTAATACTGGTGGACCGTTAATTATCCAAATAAGATAACCAAAAACTGATATAATATCTCGTGCAGACTGGTTTATGAATCGCAGTCGGCAAGTTGGTTCTGACAGTTCAGACAAGTAAATAAAATTCCCGTTGCATTGTGGGTCTCAGCGCATGTTGCCTCTAGAAAAGATGGACAAAGTTTATCTCTTTGCACACGTTGCAAGTGTTCATGCGGAGAAACTCGCTCTCTGATTGATCAGCGCACATTGTCTATTGCTCGTTGCACAAAGCATGAGAGTAAATGTACCTTACTGTAACTGAAATTACGTAGGCCCAGTTGTCAACACATAAAGTGGTTGACCAAACTAAATTGAAATACATCCTGAAGAAAATACATTCTGATGTTATTTACAATAGGCCCCTAAAACTAGAAGACAATGTGCATGCACTCCACGCACATTGTTTTGCTTGTTTTCTAGTATATTTTTCCCTGAACACCAGGCTAGGACTGCATGGTGTTTGGCATATGCCTATTTACTCAAAAATAATGTTCTGTAGGCCCCTATCTGTATGTTTATGAATATATGTCGAGTAACATTTGTGTTTTATATTATTTCATAGTTACATCTTCCTCGAGTATGGTAATCCCAAGGATGCGGCCGAAGCTGTCAAATTGTCAAACAACTACAAACTTGACAAGCAGCACACTTTCATGGTCAATCTGTTCACCGATTTCAACAAGTAAGTTGATGCTCGGGGGTATTCAACCTTTTCAGATTTTTTTTTCTTAAAGGCTGAACAAAATCGATATGTTGATAGGCCCTATTCGTTAATATAAGCCTAGCTAAAATAAGCCTAGCTAGCTAGTAGCTACTGATGAAAAATCCATAATTTAAATACTAGGAATGTGAACCATTTTATAGACTAATAATGAATTGGCTTGTTCCCACTAATAGTTCCCACTTTTCATGTAATAATTCCGTGCAGCCCTATTTCTTGACTTGTGAGTACCGGTATGTCAATGTGCGAGGCTTGGGGGTCTACTTTATGTAATTCACCCGACTAGTGGACTAGTAGGTATTCTCACCACTGACTTGATACAGGATGTGACAACCGGTATTTATAAAGATGAATAGTTTCTACGCACTTCGCAAGTTCCTTTCGGTTCCAAGTTGAGTAGGCCCTAGTGATTTGACATGAAAAAAATAAAAACATTTTGTTATGAGAATTTTCAATTTTTTTATAATTACTGGTAGGCCTACTGGTATCAATTGATCATCACTACGGGTAGTGGCACAGTAAATCATGAAAACTCATGAAAATATTGAGTTTCAAATTTGTATAGGCGCATTTTTACTAGAAGTTCTGTTTTAATGTGGAATAGTTGACATATACCTGAAAGTAAATGTTGGTTCTCTGCAGGTACGAGAGCATACCGGACGAGTGGGAGCCGCCAGAACCCCTACCGTACAAAGAGCAAGGCAACCTTCACTACTACATGCTCGACGCCGACGCCTACGATCAGTTCTGCATCGTGACGGGAGGAGGCGGGCAGGTGCAGATCTGGCAGAACGCTAGCCCGGACCCGCTTATGGTCGAGAACAGAGAAGTGAGCTATGCGCACCAATATTACTGAATAATAACGAAACACAATGATATTACGGAGTTATTTATGGAGCTTGTGTTCATCTGCTGAGCCTCCTGATTCGTAACCTATTCGGGCGTTCAGTATTTTGATTGAACATCTGTATGTTATACATTAGTCAATATCCTTGAAACAAATGTTGAGTAGTGGAGTGATGGTCAAGATATCAGAGAGAGGGTATAAACTCTTTGCAGCATTTATTTATAAACTAGACTTGAGCAAAAAATTGTTCAACAATCTGCTGACCCAGTTACTGAAGATATGATTGGTTAAATTAATTTAATTTCAATTATAATTGTGTCGCTCGCAATTTTTGTGAGTTAGACCTAATAGTTATAGTAAGTAGGTAAACTTGATATTAGAAGTAAACAAAAATCTACAGTACAATAGAAGTAAAAAATCTAAATTGATTCCAAACAAAATATATTGAACTTGTTAGGCCGTAACTATATTATGGATGATGAACTTATTTCATTCTCCTCTTCATCTGCATTTGTGCTCCTCTACATAGGCCTACATAAAATAAGGGTTCCTGTATCAATCCAGTAATTACAGTAATCGGTAGGTTTCGGTTCTGGTCAACGGTTCCAGTGACGAGCAACTATGTTTCTGTATTACGGTATTATTTTAAATAACTAACATAATGTTCACAATCATAATGAATAGTGGACAGTTTGAAATTTATGTTGTTTTTTTTCCTAATAAGAGTAATAAAGGTCCTTATCTGTTCCGGCTCGAGCCGCTGCCACAAACAGGCAATCAGTATTCCCGTGGTGAGGCCAGGTATCACTTGAACATTTCCCGCTGCTAGAGTGTTACGGTGGCTAACTCTGATTTTGTTTGTAGCGTTGGACCGACACGGTGGTGCAGTGGTCGCCGCTCGGCTCCTACCTCGTCACTTTCCACAAAAAAGGCGTGGCACTGTGGGGCGGCCCCAACTTTACGCAGATCATGCGTTTCTCGCACAACCGAGCTCAATTCATCAATTTCTCGCCCTGCGAACAGTGAGTAGGCCCTGCACTTTTCAATACAATAAATACCGTTTCGATTGATATCACAAGTTGGTTACTCTCTAATATCCATTGAATATTCACTGATTATGTACAATTTGTATTTTATAATGTCTAGAACAACATTCTTGCTACCTGTAGGCTACTATAAATTCAATTTCCAGGGCTAGTCAAAAGTTCAAGACTTGGCATCTCTAAATTTTTCATCACTGTCGGAACTTATTCATTCTAGGCAAACTTGTAGAAATGTCTCTGCTAGGTCTAGTTCATCTGGCTATTTTGTTTGGTTATTAATGTTGCCTCTCTCGCACGTTGTCAGGTATTTGGTGACCTACTCGCCGCACGCCGACGACACGCCCGGTGACCTGATGAAGCTCATCATCTGGAACACGCGCACAGGCATGGAGAAGCGCACATTCGTGCCCGACGGGCCCTGCATGTGGCCCGTCTTCCGTTGGTCCCACGACGACAAGTATTTTGCTCGCATTGGTATCGACGTGCTGAGCGTCTACGAGACACCGGTGAGTGGTGAAACGACCGTAAACGTAATGGTAAAACTTATGACGGTGAAACGATCGAATTTGGCATCGAGTCAGTGTGTTTGAATTTGAACTTTTCAAATCACAGAGTAGGCCTATGTACAGTATTTATGAAGCCAAACCTTTACTTTCATTAATCAAGTTTGAATTTAAGGTGTGTATAGGAAAATAGTCTGAAGCTTAATAATTAATATATGAGTTGGGTAAAAGGGTAAAAAGAAGGAAAGAACAGCAGCTTACCGAGTTTCATAGGTAGATAAGCCAACTCCCTTTCTTCTCCCCACCCCCTCATTTGCAAGCTACTTCATCCTATCCACTGCCAGCCATTCACCTCAACCACCATCCCCAACTTCAATTTATTGTTTTCATTTTCCCCCTTCCCTCCCCCTTCCCACTCACCACTCACCACCCACCTACCTGAACATGCAGCCTTCAACATCACTATCTACTCTACTGTGACAATGGTATTAGCCAAAACTTTGTGTCTTTATATATAATCTGTGTTCTTTCAATGGCTCTCTACCATGAGTAGGTGTACCTATGAAACTCAGTAAGCTGCTATTCTCTCATTCCCTTTTACCCAATTCATATCATTTAGAATTCAATTAATTACTGATGAATTGTAATGTCGTTGCTACGTTCTACTACACTGCGTAGGTGCTGAAATTACTCGGGCACAGGTTGATTAGGCTATAACTAAAATACATACATAGAATTAATTCTAAGCTTGAAATGTAGAATTCGAAAAAACAACTTGAATTGGAAGCTACAAGTCTCTACCACCTCTGCTTAATCTGATACAGTACCTATTTAGTGTGTTTGTCTGCAAAGCAACATTCAATGATTGTGTGCATGTGTTTCAGTCATTTGGCTTGTTGGAGAAGAAAAGTTTCAAGATCTTGGGCATGCGAGACTTCAGCTGGTCCCCGACCGACAACGTTCTCGCCTACTGGGTAGCCGAGGACAAGGACGTGCCTGCTCGGGTCACTCTGCTCGAGGTGCCAAGGTCAGTAGCTATCCTCACTCTCACGTCTGTTTGCTTCAGGTCATTTTTCTACGTTATGGTGAACTTGCCAATTCTTTTTGTAGCTCGTTGTTAATGTCTGTATTTTCATTTCTGCTGAGTTGATTGTTTTTTTAGTGAAAATTAAGAACACAAAAAGTCTGCCTTTCTATGCCAGTAGAGTTAGTAGCATTTGCACTTGAATGTTGAAACCTTTTTGGAGCTCTCTAGGTCATGAATTCGAACACCACATCATTTCTATCGAGAACATTTGACAGGATGCGCTAATTTCGAATAGTCATAGTTCATAATTACATGCTACTTTTCAGACGTAATGAAACCCACACCTTGATAATGATTCGGGTTCAAAATTTGCACATAACCCATTTTTGGAGTGAGAATGCCAGCTTTATTGACAAGGTACTAGTTGTTGCCTAACTGCGTTAACCCGTTGTTGTAGCCGTAACGAGACCCGCGCCAAGAATCTGTTCAACGTGGCTGATTGCAAGATGTACTGGCAGAAGTCCGGCGACTATCTGTGCGTCAACGTGAACCGGTACAGCAAGATCGTGCGCAACAAAGAGAAGAACGACATGAAGTACAGCGTGAGTCCTCGCTAGTTGATGAGGGACAATAGACAGTGGTTACATACAGTGGAACCTCTTTAATACGTTTTTCAGGGGACCAGGCTAAAAAATGTATCAACGTGTAAACCTTATTAATGTAACTATTCAACATGTGGAGCATATGAGTTGGATCAAAAAATAAATCTTATAGGCCTAAATGTAATAAATGTATAAACGAGAAACTTATAACAGAGGTTCTACTGTATCACTGATAGGATCTTACTGGATAAACTCCATAAACTGGATAGGGATAAACTTCTGAAATAGCTAATAAACTGTTCTAACTTGAGTTTTCAACCAACGTCACTTCAGTACCTGCAGCTCCTTCACCCTTCTCCGTGTTCCGATGCCACGTCGAGAATTCCAAGGTCATGTGAGAAATGGTCTGCTAAACGGTCATTACTTGTTTCGTTCAGGGCATGTACTACAACTTCGAGATCTTCCACATGCGGGAGAAGCAGATCCCCGTAGACAGTGTGGAGATCAAGGAGCCGATACATGCGTTCGCCTGGGAGCCAGTGGGATCCAAGTTTGCCATCATCCACGGTGATGGGTCAAACATCAGCGTTAGCTTCTACGGCGTCAAGAGCGGCCAAGCGCCCTCGCTGCTCAGTAAGCATTGTGTATAATAGGAAAATATAGCTTAGTAGTTCAAGATAAACAAGATATTTTCATGAAATGGACTATAAGAAATGATGCTATGCACCTTGATGTAGAAACTATCAAGTCTAGTCACTCACGTCTCTGTTATGCAGTTCTGTTCGACTAATTGACCATTTTAATTGTTATGCAGCTCCAATTGAAGTTTGAACTCAGTATTTACTATTTTCCTTTTTTCCAATATATATATACAGTCGGACCCGCATATAACGAGTTTCAAGGGGAATGAAAATCTGTTCGTAAAAACAGAATTTCGTTATAGAGATTTATTGCTTTTTTTCATAACAGCACTTGAATTTTAGAGATTTATAAAGATAGGCCTACATTTACGACTTAGGCCCTAGTATAGTACTGTATTAGGCGACATATTATCATCGCATCGTATCATCACTTAGTATGTTTGTAGAAAGTAATAGAAAACAACAATGTCCTTTCATAAATAACTTATCATCTGCTATCACATGACACCACAACTACCCACTTCTTGTGTTTTATTTCCTAGGTTACAGGACACTATCACGAATGAAAATGAAGGAATGTAAACAAAAAATAGATAAACAAAGTCATTGAAGATGTCACCATCACGTTATTATTTAGTGCGCGTTGAGCGAGTGTTTTGTTTTGGGCCGTTCCACTGTGCGAGGGACGGGGAGGGGGGGTGCAGCAAGAGTTATGACCACGTGCTGTACGCGTCACCAGCTGCTACGATGTACAGTCCGTTCAAAATAAATGTAACCTGAAAATTAATTCACGCAAAATGCTCCGATTTTCGAACATTTTGTTGGAAATAGCTGAAAATAATGAGCAAAATATGCTGAAAAGTGACAAAAAATTCGTAATAACCGAATTTTGAAATATAAATCACTTCGTTATAGGTCTTTATTTAACATTGTAAGGATAGGAGATTTGAAGGGGGATGGTAATTAATTCGTAAAAACCGAAATTTCGTTAAAACCGAGTTCGTTATAAGTGGGTTCGACTGTATATTTACATAGGCCTACTTGAAAATGTCCGAACAAATTTGTTCACTCGTGGACAAGTTGAAAGTCATGGTAAGACACATCATTTAGAACAATATTAACATTCCGTGAAACTTTATTCTTAATCAGATTGAATTCAAAAACTGAAAATGTCACCCAATAAAATTTGTGCAGAAATTTACCAAACTTTCCTAGATTTTTCTGGAAAAAGCATTGGCAGAATGATATTTTTTTAAGAAACAGGGTAGGCCTATGTATTACACCAAATGTAAAAAAAATCGAGATTATGGTTTACTTTGCCTGTTTTTCCTATCTATACAACAATACAGTAGGCCCATACACATAAAAACAAAATACTTTGTTAGTAAAGGCCCAACCAACCTCAAAGTTGAGTGGAAGTCTTTGCTACGGTCATTTAATTATCATGTTGCTGCCATTATGCATTTTAAGATTAACTAATTGCATTTCGATATCCAACTTTCAAAAATAATCATATTAAATTAATTCCATAATGCCTAATGAATAGTTTATGAATAATAAATAATATATAGTTCAATAGTTTAAATAGCCTAAATAGTAATAATAGTTTGATGAATAGCCTAATGAAAATGCCTAACTTAGCATACCTACTCAACATATCTTCATCTTTTGACCAATTTCCAATATGGAATTATGAATTACTTATTTAATGAACCCCTTCTAATTTGGCATTTCTGAAGTATTTTTCTTACTTGACCTTTCAACTTGTAATGAACTTTCTCTTTGTGATTCAAACTTCAAATTTCAAGTCACATATATTTTCAGGTCTCTGTATTCTCATCCCCAGAGCCATACTTATAATAATTTTTCTTTGTCCCATTACAGAGAAGTTTGAGAAGAAGGCATGTAACACCCTCTTCTGGTCCCCGTCTGGCCAGTTCATCGTGTTGGCAGGCCTTCACAGCCTTGGTGGCACTCTGGAGTTTGTCGACACCAGCGACTTTGTCATTATGAACTCGACGGAGCACTACAACTGCTCGGACGTTGAGTGGGACCCGACCGGCCGCTACGTCGTCACTGCCTGTTCGTTCTGGAAGAACAAGGTGTGTACAACTGAGAATTGTTGAATTTAAGAACAATCAAAACATTTATTTAATTGAAATGATGTAAGTACACTGCTATGTTATGCAATGTGTCCGACAAATGGTCGCAAAACAACTCAACAGTGGAACATTGTACATGGATCATTCCCGGATCCTTCGTTTCCCTGCTTCTATCATCTGTTTTGTCTCATCCTACTCCCATATACCAATGTTGAATTTCCCTGGATGGTTTGTTTTTCCTGGTCCCTTGAAAAACAATAGAAGTTTCACTGTACATGTGAATGTGATTGTTGAAATATTCATACACTGTAATTTGTATTTTCTCATAAGGTCACGGAGTACCTGCGATTTTTCCTGTCAAACGAGCACGCAGTGCTGCGGAAGAGGTTTTGACATTGTCCTTTACATGTCCACAGCATGACAACGGCTACTGGATCTGGACGTTCCAAGGCAAGATCATTAAACGCTTCAACATAGACATATTCTGTCAGTTTGTGTGGCGGCCACACCTCCAGTCGCTGCTCACCGCCAAGCAGCAGAACGAGATAAAGAAGCAGCTAAAGAAGTACAGCTCCCAGTTCGAGAGCAAGGACAAGCTGCGCACGACGCGCGCCTCGAAGGAGCTCGTGGAGAAGCGCTCGGCGTTGCTTAAGGCGTTTAACGAGTACCGTGCCAAGCGGGTGGAGGACTGGACGGAGCAAAAACACCGCAGGCTGGAACTGCGAGGGCGTAAGTTAACGTTTTTTATCGGCTGTTATTTGTCTGCAATTGTGAAAGCCAAGTCGAGTATAAGGGTATATTGAAGGTTTTAGTTATTCGTTGGTCAGAATCTTCCCATTCATGATTCAAGCCCACAAAAGTATGCATTTTCAATTTAAATTTACGTTCATTCTAAATTGCCAACGAGTTCAAACTGGTAATGTAAATTAAAATGCATGGGCTTACTGCACATTGGGTACCTTCTCAAAATAAGTACGGGCCATCTATCAAGAGCTTGAACTTAATTTTAGTCATATTTCTACTTGAACGGTTGAAAATTAAGTTTCTATTATTACGTAAGTTGACATCAGGCCTTCCATTATGTTCACATTTATTGTAACGTAGGCCATTTAAAATTAATTTTTTTAAGAATCCTCTTTTGTCAATCACGATATGAGGGGAAGCAGGTAAGACTTGAGGAACTAATTACTGTAACGGATTAAGTACGCAAACACAAAACAAAGGTGAATACTCAGACCAACTACTGATATTTAAAAATTTTGGTGTGATTTGTTTCAGATATTGATACCGATGAGCTGCGTTCAGACACAAAGAATGTCGAAGAGAATGTCGTTGAATTTTTCATCAAGGAAGAAACCTTCGTGTTGGATTAGTAAAACGTATAGCGTGTCAATATTTTGGTGTGCGTTCTGGAACCTGCGTGGAATTTTATCTGGTTGCGAGCTGATTAACATATTCTTTTCAATAGTGGATGCATTGAAACCCATCTGTATTATCTCATCCCGTCAGCAACGATGAGATATACATGTATACTATCTGTAACGACAGTAGTCGTTATATTTTCAGTTGTGGCTATAAAATATTTTGGTAATCGCCACTCAAATGCCTGCCCGTGCTTGTGCGGCTTTGTTTTGCCGATGCGCAACGACTGTTGCAATTCGCAGTTCTGTATTTATTATGGTAAGTTTTATCATGTGCATTACAGACTTTGTAAAATCAATAAAATAATTTTTAGGTGGAAGAGAAATCTGTTTTTCTTTGTAACCCGATACTGCATCCAGAATGTATCCCAATTCCTGCACCCGCTTAGATTGTAGCTATCCTAACGAAAGATGGGCAACCGAATGTAAAAACTTATTCCAGAACCCTTGCAACCAGCTATTTTTATATTCAAGGGTTGTTCCTCAATCTATAAACATATCAATTAGCGTTCACGTCGATAGTTAATTGTAATATATTGAAATTTTTTCTCCTGTACGATAATCACGCTATAAAAGAGTATCTCATTGGCGTAAGAGTGTTTGATAGTTGAAACTAACTAAAGGAATCATGTGAACAGAAAGGAGGAAAGTTTTGCAAGGTTTAAAAGATAGTTCCATAATCGAAAATACCATATTGTGGATGATGTATGAATTATCGTAATGTTAGAAAAAATATTGATCATAATCGATTATTGTTGACAACCTTGATTTACATATCTACGTATTACAAATCAGCAACTGCAATTACCGCAGTACAAAAGTGAACCATTTTCTCTATATTACACTGGGCATTTATTGTTTAGTTTCAATTTGAACTCTTCAACATTTTTGTGCATAAGAGCAAAAAGGTGCGTCCATATGAAAATTTGGCGCATAATTTCGTCTGTACATTGCAGTCTTTGTGAAACCACAGATAAATGAGTGGTAGAACATGTCTTGCATGGATCGGAGAAAACATTACATTTTCAGACGAATCAAAAGCCAAAGATCAGAATAATTTGAACTTGAATCACATTGCAAACATGGAAGATCCAACCATACAACCTTATAAATCATAGCCCTGGAGAGTCTGCACAAGAAATAGCGTGGGTGACTACACATATGTAGGGTAGACCTTGTTCTGAATACTTGATGATCTCATTTCCTAAGTTGGATTTCAAGATGAACTGTGTGAATTAATACTTTTGTCCATTTTATGAACAATAGTGCCTTTTCCTCTTTTATGAGATGTATTCAGGAGACCGGCGTTCGATTCCCGCCATGGTCAATTATCCTGGCAGGGTTTTTTCGTGGTTTCCCTTTGTCATTCAAGGTAATACTGGGATGGTTCCTTGATAACAGGCAACGACCGACTCCTTGCCACTTGCCAAAAACACCTGATAAAATAACCTCTCATCTCATAAGTACATCATTAGCCAATAGATCTTAGTCTACAGTACATTGCAATATGAATCAATATTATTACTAGTAGGGCTTGTGGTACCGGTACACTACCTTTTTTCGGTTTGAAGGTGGATGGATCCATGGTATCTCCTCTAATCAGTGAGTATCACCATACCTAATGAAAAAAAATGCTGACGTTAGAAAGCTACATCGACTAATAATTTTTTTATGATGCCATGATCAATTAAGTGGACACCAATGGCAATAGATCCTAGTCATCAGTACAATGTGTCATAAGCCACGAAATGAATGAATATAGAATGAATCGAAAAAAAAAGATTATTTAATTAATCGAAACAATGATTGGCAAACGTAACAACAATAATTTAATTAAATAAATATAATTTACAAGATGATGTCCAAACGATTACGTGTAAATGTGGTGGCGCAATGCACGCGTAGCTGGTACACATTGAATTATATCATCCACCAAGCATTCGTCTTGGAAGCAGGAATGCATCCGATTGATAGAATTTCACACATTGCAAACTTTTGAAGAGAGTTTCAAAGTATTTTGTATACTGATTAATTGTTTACTGGCAGAGATAGCACATTTTTGACTATTGAACTTGAACTAAACTCGATTAAAAGATTGATTAATATCAAAAATATTGTACAATATACACCCTAATAAAATATTATGAATGGCATTCGTTCTGGCATGGGTCTTTGTGAGAGGATGTTATTGTTGGGCTATTTGTATGCATTCTTTTTTATATTGGGTTTAACGACGCACTCTACTGATGATCTACGATCTATTGGCGTCAGTGAATGATATATGAGATGATGGGATGATGAGATGAAAGGCTATTTTATTAGGTATTTTTAGATAGTGAGAAGGAGTCAGTCGTGGCCTGCTGTTAGGATCCATTCCAGTATTGACCTGAACGACAGAGGGGAACCACGAAAAACCCCTGTCAGGATTGTCGACCATGGAGGGAATCGATCCCCGGTCTCCTGAATGACGGTTTAATGTGTTATAACCACTCGGCCACACGTCTCAGTCATTCTTTTTTTTCTACTGCTGAAGTTGCAGCTGAATTATTCAGTAGAAATCACAATTAGATCACAAATGTATATGTCCTCTCACTAATCATCACTTCATACAATAATAATCACCTGCTCATTCGTACCCCCGTATAACCTAGCTGTTGGTTGGGGTTGTTAAGCAAACAATAATCATCAAAAGATCAAGAGTTGGAACCTGAACGATCTGTTTAGTGAATAGTTTTCTCGTGCCTGTTGGAATAATGGAAAGGAGACGGTCGTGGCATAATTATTGAGGAACCATCCCAGTAATAACCGGGGTGACTGAAGGATATCACAAAAAACCACTGTCAGGATGGTCGACTATGGGGGAAATCGAACCCAGGTCTCCTCAATGACGGTTAGGCGCGTTGGATACCCGTCCCAACTCCCAGTCATCACTAGATATATAGGTGTGACTGGATGAATGGATAGATTAAAAACATGGATTCTACGTAGTCCAGTATAAAGTGAAGATCAGGTATCATGAGGTCTTCGGTGTAAATATATACATACTGCATAGTATAAATCGTAGTCTATCAAGTATAAATCCACGAAAAAAAGGTTAAGCCTGATCAGTAGGCAACTCGCGCGACCGTATTGCGAGGAAACTGCTTATATTTAAATATTTTTTAAATTATTCCGTAAATATATCTATTCATCTCTTGGTCCATATATATAATATTGGTTAATTATTTTCAGTCACTTTAGAACACGTTGTATAATTAAACTAAACCTAGGGCAGGCGCAACTCCGAGATCTGAGCATGCCGACTCAGCGTCCCTTACTATACCGAGATATTGACTCCCTCGGTAGTTCATGCAGTCAGCTGAGGCACTGCTTAAGAAACTGAAGTCACCGTTGGGTGTAGTTTCGAGTCCCGCATAAGGCATGGGTTTTTGTAAACGTCCCATCACTTAACATCACTCCATAGTTTCATTATCACCTGCTCATTCGTACCCCGGTCTGTAACCTAGCTGTTGGTGGGGTCGTTAAACAAACAATATCATCATATACTGAGATATTGAAAAAATATTTTGCTCAAAAATGTAACAATCACTATTAGCAAACGTAGATGTACATCCACTGATGGCGTTTTCCTACTCTGATCATTTGTTGTGTAGGTCTGAATTGAACAGCAAAATGACGTAATTTAAAATTATGCAGAAGCCCAGAAGGTCGTAGATGATGATGAGACCAGAGACAATGTCACTGTCACGATTAATAATGCCGAGAAATAAACTTTTTCCTGCAATAGATCTAATTCTGAAATGATCGAGTAATTCAAGTGGGTGTATATGTATGCTCTTTTATAACGTTTATGAATAATTAGATGAACGTAAGCGAAGACCTCCGTCAGACTCTTATGGCATTTTATCTCCATGTGTGTTGCTTTGTTTTGTTTACTATGTATATCCAAGAAAGAGGAGGTTCCGATTACCGCCCTCCATATTCTATATTGCTAGCGCACGGGTGGTTCACTCCTACACATCTTATAAGTGTAAATTGTGTGTATCAACATTTGGATTTATTTACTCATTAATCTATATTGGGTTTAACAACGCACTCTACTGATTACTACGAATTATTGGCGTCGATGAATGATATATGAGATGGTATGGATGATATATGGTATGAGATGGATATATGTGGGATGATGACATGAAAAATGTTGAATTCTATTATGTGTTTTTTGGACAGTGGGAAGGAGGCGGTCGTGACCTGTTGTTAACGAACCATCCCAGTATTGACCTGAACGATAGAGGGAAACCACGAAAAACCCCTGTCAGGATGATCGACAATGGCAGGAGTCGAACCCCGGTCTCCTGAATGTCGGTTCAGTGTATCAACCACTCTGCCACACGTCTCATTTGGACAATCCAGAATAAGAGTAGGTGTATGGTTTTCAGAGTATTCTGAGAGTATTATTATTTTAGAATGAAATTTGGATTCGTGTTTGTCCAGTACTGAACAATTATGTTTTCAAAGGTTCGTGTAAATCTTGTGACTCGAGTTTGAAGAAAATGGTAATAAAAAAATAATTTTACAAGTATAGAATGCAACAAATTTTAGTTATATGAATTGATTATCCAACTAGGGAAACGCCATATATGCGTTGTTAGGCGAGCGGATATGTTGATTATTAAACTTTTGTCTACATTTGCCAATTGGGTGACATTTAATTAAGTTAAAAACTGCTTCGAGTGGTACCAATTTGGCACAATTTATGTTTTTTCTTCAAAATGGTTGACCTGATCAAGCTGAAAATTTCCATAAATGTGTATCAAAATGTAATTCACTTCGTGCAAAATTTCATTTCTTTCGAAAATAAAAATATCGTCTTTTTTTCAGCTGTGCTATTCTAATGGGTACTTTAGAAATTTTTAAAATTCATAAAAATAAAAGTTACCTCCCGATAATGCCACAAAACTATACAGATCTAAGTTAGATGAGGAACCATAGTGAAAAAAAGTTTGAATTTGATAGCTGAAGCCGTTTGACCTGTGGAGAACCGAAAAAAAAAAAAAACATTACAACGAACACCAATTTTTTTCAGTATGTCAAATTGAATCCTCGCTAAAGCTCGTCTAATTACCATACACGTTCACGACTGTAGGTTTGATTATGATTGAAATTTCGGAAAAAAAACAATTTATTTCACCTTCATTTTTGTTATTATTTTTACCAATGTTTGCCTTGGTTTATCAAAGTGAATTGGAATTATTTATATCATTTAAATCAATTTTTTGCTGCAAGTTGAAATTGCAAGCGAATTCAATTCTTGCAAATTTGGAAATTTACTTTGGAATTCAAATTCTTTGATAGGCCTACACGATGCATGTATTGTGCATTTGCCTAGTTGTGATTCCCAGACGTTGACATTGAAGGATAGGCGCAACAGTGAAGAAAGATATAGCCTATGCCCTATATAATATGTGACTGATAATGAGAACTGAGCTGTCATAGTTATCACCGTCGATGTTTTTATATGCATATCGCGCAAGTATTTTCTCGAGTTCCATACCGACAGTGATAATACAAAATTGCAGCTTATGTTTGCGTTATTTTGTTTCTTTCTTTCATCGCACGGCGTAATCATATCGCCTAGGCCCAAGTGAAAGCATTTTAAAACCTGTTGACACAAGTCAACACAAAGTTGACACAAAAAATTTCTTCAATTATAACAGAACTGTCGAAAATTAGCCTCCCTACCGGCACATGTAAGTGAGTGGTTAACGCACTTGCTTCATGTGATCCGGGAGGTGAAGGGACATATCGAACCCGGTTCGATCCCCGCCACCGTCCATCTTTACAGGGGTTTTTCGTGGTTTCCCTCTGTAGTCTAGGCTAATGCCGGGATAGTTCCCACAATATGGGCCACGACCGCTTCCTTCCCACTATCCTTCCCATACCCATAATACCTTCATCTCATTAATCATTCATCCGACGCCCATAGATCTTATAGTCATCATCACAGTGCGTCGTTAAAATCCAATATAAAATATATAAAATTAGTCTCCTTACCACACTGAAGAATCCATGTCTTCCAGAAATTTTGTGTAGTTCCCAAAATCCGTGGAATCGACTTGAAAAAGTGAAAATTACAAAAATTTCCCTGTGGGGCTTAGTTCTTCCACCCTTGTATCACCCTCACTATGTACACTTGGTTTTGAGGGCTTACAATCGAGTCCTTGTCCGGAGCGCTAAAATGACACAGAACGACCCTGCGTCACAATAACTGTTATTGGCAAATATCACTAGAGCATCTCTGTATAGTTCTATAAAAAAATTAATTTCGGCATCTGAATCTCATCTGAAACACCTTAAACCATATTAAAAGAAGGTATAATTTCCAAAAATTCCCTGCGGGACCAGGAGGCGGCCTTCACCCCTTGCCCCCACGGGTCACCATCTCGTGACAATTCTTTCGTCCGAGAGCTGTACAAAGGATCGGCTCATAAAATTCATGCTTTTCGAGTAGAACATATGGCAATCAAGTTATATTGAGAAACGTACATGAAAAATTGAAAAATAAAAACCCTTGCGGGGCGGTAACATCCCCCCCCCCTCATTGCATTTTCATAGGAACGCAGATTTCGCTGCAGTCTATGTGACTAAAGCTTTCTTTGAACTTCGCTCTAATATTTTAATTATTTGTGTACATTTTCATTAAAGGTTTACGCATGGCGCCCTTTCAAAATTCTTGCCCCCCCTGACCTGGAATCATGGCTACGCCACTGGGATAGCCTAAGGGCAACAGTGGAAGGGACGCCAGCTGTTTAGAATTCTTATTTCTCCCAACTATTGTACCATTGAGTTTTCTTCTCTCCGATTGTACAAAACATCAGCGATTTCTTATAGTAATTTCCATGTACCGGTAACCAACGGAAGAAGATGAGTGTAGTACGGCTACAGTAATTAGGATTGAGGCTTCAAATGTTTCAACTTGATAATCTATTATATTCTGTCACGGCCATAAGTCACGTGATACAGAAACGAGTTCTCATCCATACCTTTACGACATCTGCGTTTGTACTAGACTTGAGTTAGCCTACTTGAATTACCTAGATTGCAGTAAAATGTAAGACAACGTATATTGCAATAATGTTTCATCTTTTTTTTATCAACATTAAAACTTGACACAAAGTCCTTATGTCTTCGAATAAGGCTAAGCCGCTAAGGATGACAAGGTAGGATCGTTCGATCGGGGCAACAAAAGAGTGATATCACACAATCCCAAAAGAAAATAATTAGGTATAATGTAACTAATTCAACAAAATCTAAATCTAAGACCCTATAATACCAATAATAAAAATGTGTTGATTAAGCTAATTATTAATTTGGGGTACAAAAATACCATTTGTAACCAAGGGTAATAACAAGTTCCTGTTCATCCACTACTTATCGCTTAATCAACAGATTTATTATTCGTAAAACTGGACCGAAGTATATTAGCATACTATAAAAAGTAAGTAATAACGAATCATTCAATTGTTAATTGTGTTGGAGAAGGGGAATTAGATCTTCTCGTAGATTGTTTTTTCTTCTTTTTCTTCGATTTTCTTTGCATTCTTTCCTGTCGACTCTTTTTCTCTGCCTCCACTGATATCAATAAGTCCAATATGTCCTGTTAAGGGGGGATAATGGTGAGAATTTCAATAAAATCATCTTTTTTTTTTTTTTTTTTTCATAATTATTAATTTTAGGTATCTAAAAATCAATTATTCAAGTACTCAGTATCTTCAATGAACTACTTGAGAGTTCAAATAAATAAACAATGTTGAAAAGCGTGAGATCTTTCATCAATTCTATCTATCTTTGTTTGTGGAAAACTGTACTAAAAGTAGGCAAGACTTTGAGGTTCAATTACTTAGAATTATATTTTACTACACAATTGCTAACAAAGAATAGTATATCTCAGTGAATTTTTATTGAATCTTCTTGATTTTTTTTCAATGTATGACCTAGCAGCTCATCTAAAATCTCAAAGAAGGAATTTTAAATTTTTTGTAGTTAGGTCTTTAAAAAAATGTCTCAAAGTTTTTCATATAAAATGTAATATTATTCACTGAAAATAAAATTTTGTCAAGTCAAACATAATGAAGATATGAAAAATCCCCTCTTACAGAAGTTTAATTATGTTTAAATGTGTAAGAAAAAAAAAATTTGTTACTATCTCATTAGGTCTTGAAACGCCATTATTTAATACAAAAGTACAATTTTTGGAAGAATTTTGAAATTTTGGGCCCCAAATTTTTTTTTACAAAAAAAGTGAAATAGCAAAAATATTTCTTTTTATGGTTTCAACAAATCATGCAAGTTTGATGAAATTAGTATTTTTATTAACCAAGTTAGAAATCTCACCATTATACCCCCTTAACTTTTGTTCGATGTTTTTGTTCATCTTCAATTTATAAAATTAAATTGATGTCATTTAAATTGAGTTTTCAATTCATGTTGAATTTACAAGTGAATTAAATTCTAGAAAATATGAAATTTCTAGAAAATATGAAATTCATCTCATTTCGTATGTTTTATTATAGCATTATAGGCCTATCACTAATTTAATTTTGTGCATTTTGTATAATGATCAATTTTACATCTGCTGTCAAGGGAAAGAAGTAATCATTGCCCAAGAGATTCAGTTCAAAGTGGAAGATATCAACATTCGTGTGTTTATACTGAAAGACTTTTATTTACGGCGAAAAATTATGGTCACAGACAGCGCAGTCCTGGTGTTGAAGACCATTAGTTTTAAATAATCAAAATGGGGTGGTAAGATCGCCCTTGTGGTGCCCCGTCCAAACGATCCTATCTTTCATCCATAGCCTTAATTGGGGAACAATGATTTTGTATCAAGTTTCGATGTTATTAAAAAAAAAAAAAATTCGGATGTATACGATATCAGAATGAAAAAAACGTTCAAAAATAATTAAATATGAAATAAACAGAAGAAGATAGTAGGTTCTACACAGTACACAATATACGGAACACATGGATTTTTTGCAAAAACATGGCATTCTGCAGGTCTATGCATCGAGTATAGGTATCAATGGTATACCCCATTCTCGCCCGAATCTCACCAACATAATTCTGCTAACATAAAAACATGTACTCAATTATTTTCTTCAAAACGGCGGATCCGAATTGCATACAATAATGTGAATCATTTTTTAATTTACATTCAAGGAGATCGAATTTTATTTTTTTAGAGATTTTATTTTTCATTTTTTTCCAAGGGTTTTCAGAAACTTTGAGATCGTATTTCTCACAATTGGTTCAACCAATCTAACCCCAAAACTATACAGTTCCAACTTGGATAATTCTGCGTGTACAGAAAAAGTTTCATGTCGATCAGTCCAACCCTGAGGCCTATGAAGTGCCCACAACCAAAAAGAACAAAAAACACACACGCACACAAACAAAGGTCCATAAGACATGTGACGGAGGTCTTCGCTACCGCTCACCTAATTATTTTTCATAAACTAAATTCTAAATTCTGATCCATTCCTAATGATTACGCGAATTCCAATCATGAGTCATAAGACTTATGATTGATATCGGACCGATGATTGAAATCATCAGCCGCATCCCACATCGATACACTAATAATGTATTCAAGACCACCGTCCTGTCTGTCGTCACAATCGAAAGCTCGTTGGCTATTGGCCATTGACTTGTAAAAATAACTTATCTCATTGTTATTCCAGAATCCTAGTGCTAATTATTATGTTTATCGCGTTTAATCGATGGTTTACTTTAGTGTTAAGCAGAATGTAGGCTCTACGTTAGGACAACGAACTTTTCTCGAAGCTAGAATAAACAATAATGAAAAAAAAAGATCTGATTTATTTTGAGCCGCCGGTGAAAATATTACTTTATTTGACCAAGTAGTATTTTGTATTTAATTAATAGGAGTGGTAAGTTTGTCATCGTAGTGTCCCTCCGAACGATGTTATACGTTAGATCAGAAGGGTCTATAATTGTATGAGTATATAAGTTAATTTGAAAGTCTATATGTAGCTAATAATATCATGTTCATAAATATACAACGCCCGCATGTGCGTGACAACACGCACTTGTCTAATTGCAAATTTGCAAATCGTAATGATGTCCAGCACTAAAGTTTCTTACTGAAAAAATCACCGATTGGTATGAAAAGAATCATCATTAAACCGACCCGAAATGAAACTTGAAAAAAAACGCGAGGACAAAATATGTTTTGATCATCTTATTAATATGAACTAGTTATGTTAGGGGTTGTTCGTAAACCAACTAGAAGTAAGTAATAGAATGTCTTCAACAGTGTTTTGGTCATCCCTTCAACTCGTCAAGAAGTCGTTTTCTTATAAAGTGGGCGGAGCTACCGACCGACGTAACATCTCACATACTCACGGTTAGCACAGAAAGTATTGTTACTTCGAGCCAGTGCCATGGCAAACCTTCATTTACCTTTACTCTGTCTTTTGGCGGTAATATCTTTATTATCTCACGCAATTCACGCACAGAAATCGTGTTACGCTCGCGATGATAATCCTTATCTATACTTCAGTTCGAAAACAGCATACGAGTTCGTTAAGGATAAGGCGAGATCCGAAGAGATACCTTGTAAGTAAGCCACAGTAGTTTGACACCTGTTACACCTATTTTACTTGAGATATTCTTGTAGATGCAGTAAGAAGCCGCGCCTTTTTTCAGAGGCTAGACCGCGCGAACTGACATTAATCATGCATCCATATTTTTCATTGGTAGATTTCTTTTGATCATTTTAGATATATTAATTGAATGAACTCGTATTATTAGAGTCAACTAAAACGATCCCATCATCCTAGAATAACCAGTAACCATCATATTATTAAAATATTACTTGATATGAACGATTTAATAGAAATTTAAAATAGTCATTTCGGCAGTGATAACAGTTCTTGGCAACTAAAACGATTAAATGAGCAATGAACGTATGTAATTGTTCTGGATTACCGGTACCTGATAGAATGCGGTTTGCCCGCGGTATTAATAGACAAAGCTGGTTGTCTACTCAATCTTATGAAGGGGACGTACGAAAATTGAACGTATTCTTGTATCCACGAGAGAAGGCGCTCGGCTAAGAGGGCAGTAACCATCATGCCTCGGGCATGTGAAGAAAAGTAAAATAGAATTTAAAAAGGTACTGACTACTGAGACGGGTGGATGAGCTATTTAGCTATCTGAACACTCATTCAGTAGACCGGGGTTTGATCCCTGTCATGGTCTACCCTTCCAACTGAGGTTTCTAGTGGTGGCAGTCAGTCTCCAAAGTGACTACTGGGATGTTTCCTTAAAATTATGCCATGGCCGTCCCCTTCTCATCATTCCAACATACTTGAAAGGTCTATTCACTAAAACAGATTAACCCTCACGATCAGTACGCTGGTCTATGAACTGTTATAAAATGATAGAAAAAGAGGAAGGTTCCGATCAACCGTCCGCTCTATCCCACACCACTAGCGCACGGATGTTCGCTCCTCATATTTCGTGACACTATTGCAAAGAGGGTATCATTATTGATATAATATAGATATATACAGTACTCAACAGCAGTTATATTGATTCATTTCGTATGAAGTCTTTACTCCTATAACTAACTGAACTCCTTTTGATTTTGGTTGAGGGGAAACTGAGTTAGTCTCGGGGTTTAATGTATAGTCTGAAGAACATAGAAGTGGGGGATTTGCATTTTTTTTTTCAGCCGAGTATGCCAGCATTTTATTTATGATGATATTATTTTGTGTAATATTTTTGGTGAGCGATATTTATAGTTTCAGTACTTTATGTATTTTACCATACCTGTACTGTACTCTCTATAGTATCTACTTATAGTTGTCTAGCAAGAGGCACTTATTCTTCGAAATAAGAAAGCCAAATGACTTCTGAGCAATATATTAGGAAATTAGTTGATAATACGATTGGTTGGCCAAATGAAAAAATAAGCTGTGTTATGTAGTACACCAAATACCAGCAACAATTATGGGGTCAAAATAAGATCAAAATTAAACTGAATAATCAGTATTTATAGTGATACTTTTGGGGAATAAGATAGATATAGATATTTAACAACTTGAAACCATAAAAATCATCAAACTTACGTCCTCAATTCTTCAGGTATATACAATATTGTCATCAAACTGTACGTTTACTTGTGAACCCACCTGTGAATATTATAGTTTATATAGGTCATAAATTATAGAATTAATTAAATAATTCGTTTAAATTAAGAACGTTAATACAGCATGAACTGTTTGACAAATCGAAGCAATCGTTCGAAAAAGATTTCTGTGTGAAATATTTCAAAGTATTCAACAGATTTTATTTCAAATTTAAAACTTCGAAGAAGTAAACTGTCGACTGTCGTTCTTTTGAAAATTTTCGATCATATCTTTGAATAGCTATTTTGGGATAAAAAAAATGGCGATCGTGCCGCAAAGATTCACAAATCACTAGAAAACTGGTATTTTTCTGAAACGACTCCCATACACTTTGTTACCGCCGATCTTAGAGATGGCGATGAGAGACCAGTGGACTGTATTCGGATGCCGACTTGGCATTAATAATCAGGCGAGCATAATCCAAACTCGGATTATGCCTCACCCCAAAACGATACGTATTTGGTCTACGTCGACTTGACGTTGTTATTGACCAAATCAAAGAATAAATAACGAGAAACAAAATAGATCAAACCTGAGTGGTGTCCCCGCACACCATTCGAAAACAATAAACAAAAGCTTGAGAGAAAACAAAACACCCAACTTCGTAAATGATAAAGACCAAAACAAATGTGAAGAATTAGAAACAAGAAAGTATGGAAAGAGGTCCTATTAACGACTCAAGAAGAACGAAGAATAGAAAAGAAACAACTGCGTACATGCGAAATAATGTACAGTACGTCCGAACTCTAACAAAGTAGAGAAGGACGGGAGATGCTCACACAACAAGAGCTGGTCGAGAATATGAGCGAATTTACCCACTTGACGAGCGACTAAGAGACGTCCGATATGAATCGAGTATGGAATAGAACTGAGCTGCGAGGCCTGACGGGTTCAGGCAACGCGAGAATGGCGAGCTGTGATTGGATGCAGCACATCGCGTGACAACCCACCAGCCAACCAGCAATGAGAAAGGAAGGTTGACTGCTTGCATGTATAAACAACATTCCATGACGCAAACGAATGATTTCATGTTCAAATGACAAACTAGGGAAAACGAGCTAGCTGGTCTCAAAAGACCGGCGTTAACATACCGCCCACCAAAATGAACATTTTAAAGCTGAGGTAAACGATACGGAAAATTTGGAACATGAAATTAGTACAGCAAACTGTTCGTAAGAAGCCTTGTAACTTCATAGGCAACGTGAGCAAAAAGATTTTCACCGAGTAATTGGATTGCTTCCCAATTGGATCGGAGAACAGCAAAGAAATCGCACATGATCCGAGCGATACATTGAGGAGAAAACGCAACCATTTTATCCAATGGTCGCTGACTTTTCAAAAAAAATGAAAAAAGAGAGAACAACAAGAAAGTTAACATGAAGAAATGATCAAAGCACCAATGCGTGCTTTGAACAGAAAGAATACACGAAGTAATATCAACTCGACTATTCGGAAGTCGGGAGTGACACCAGTTTATTCACCGGGCGCTTATAAGTACCGGTTGAGGTGCGAACAGAGACGACCCGAACGGTGCCGTCTAGCCCGGGGTGAGTCTCGACCACTCTGCCGATTGGCCAGGCCAAAGGATTGCTTGTGGCATCGTGGAAAAATACCACATCCCCGACAGCCAGGTTGGGACAGCCCCGAACCCATTTACGGCGTTGCATCTGCGTATTCAAGTACTCCGACGACCAACGCGTCCAAAAGGCCTGGTGCAGTTGGCGCAATCGTACCCAACGATCAGGATGCGAGTGGTTTCCTGGCACCGTTTGTTCAGGTGGAGCTAACAAAGCGGTGCCGATTAGAAAGTGTCCGGGAGTTAGAAAGTCGTAGCTTTCGGCAGGGTCAGATGAGAGGGCGCAGAGAGGTCGACTGTTGAGGACGGCCTCAATGCGGGAGAATAGGGTGGCGTACTCCTCAAAGGTGTGAGGTGTGTCCCCTATTAGACGGTAGAGCAGGGATTTCGCCGATTTTACACCGGCCTCCCAGAGTCCTCCAAAGTTGGGAGCTTGCGGAGGGTTGAAGTGCCAAGCTATTTCACGTTTAGAAAGATGGTCAAAGACGGAGGTTTCAGCTTGAGATAGAAAATCATAAACCTCGCGCAGATGTCGCGCAGCACCCACATAGTTTCTCCCACAATCGGAGTAAATGTGCGACGGGAGTCCTCGTCTGGAGAGAAACCGATCTAGGCAAGCCAAAAAGGCGTCCGTGGATAGCTCGGACACCGTTTCTAGGTGCGCCGCTTTTGTGGACATGCAAACGAAAATGCACAGATAACCCTTGGTGATGGGTGCCTTACGACGATTACTGGATTTGACCTGGAAAGGGCCAGCAAAATCAGTTCCAACATGGCAGAAAGCGCGAGAAGCTTGAACACGTGAAGGAGGCAAATTTGCCATTGGAGGCTGCATAGGCTTTGCGCGAAACTTGTGGCAAGTAATGCACTGGTGTATACGCTGTCGCAACAAACCGCGCAGAGAAACGATCCAGTAACGCTGCTGTATCAGCGCCTGTACCGTTCTCGGGCCGGAATGTAGCGATGTTCGGTGGAAGGCATCGCAAATGAGAGATGCGAGGTGAGCTTCTTTGGGGAGTAGGATTGGGTACCGAGCCTCTTCAGGAAGAGAAGAGTGACGCAATCTTCCGCCCACCTTGAGTAAGCCCGAGGGTTCGAGAAAAGGTTTCAGCGAAGCGATCCGGGATGAAACCTGTCCCTGTTTGGCAAGTTGGCTGATCTCGGTTGCATAAAAGTGGTTTTGAGTGACTCTTATGATCAGTTCAAGAGCGTCTTGCAGCTCCACAGGTTTTAAAGAACCCGTAGGAGGGAGAATCTTGGATCGTTTCGCCAATAAGAGACGGGCAAATCGAACTACATACCCAAAGACCCGTTGTGCTTTGAGAAGTGTGGAAAACTTTCGAAAATTCACCAGGAGAGGATCTACTTTGACTGTTGTGGCCAAAGTGACCATGGAAGGCTTAATGTCTGGCAATTCAGACAATAAATCAGTGGAAGGCACAGAGATAGGCCACAGAGCATGGGGACTCCTGAGAAAAGAAGGACCCGAGAGGTACAACGGGTATTCCATGAGCTGAGAAGGCAGTATTCCACGAGAAGCGCAGTCAGCGGGATTTTCTTCGGAATCCACGTGTGCCCAATTGGTAGGAGTGGAGTTGTCGAGTATCTCCACTACTCGGTTGGCGACGAATGTCTTCAGTCGATGTGGAGGGGTGGCAAGCCACGCGAGCACAATAGTCGAATCAGTGTAGAGGGTTACTGACTCCACGACAAGAGTGCTGAGTGAGGGAAGAGTATCTTTCAGCACACGCGTTAGAAGCAAAGCAGCAGAGAGTTCAAGCTTAGGGATGGTCAAGGGTTTGACCGGGGAAACTTTACTCCTTGCTCGCAACAAACTAATATGCGAAGTTGCATGATTCGTTGTGTGAAGGTAAAGTATCGCAGCGTAGGCCTTCTCGGAGGCATCACAAAAGCCTACAAGTCGATGTATGCCTTGTGAAGCAGGAAATGCGCGTGGAACTCGGAAGTTCGAGAGAAGACAGATCTCGGCTACCGCGTCCAACCACCTTTGAGCAAGAAGCGGTGGTAAAACGTCGTCCCACTGCACCCGCGATAACCAAAGTTGCTGAAGAAAAATCTTCATCCAGCATACGAGCGGGGTGAGGAATCCCAAAGGATCAAAAATGCGCGCAATGTACGACAAGACCGTGCGCTTCGTTACCACGCCTTCGAAAGGTAAGGTGTGGAACGAGAAATCATCCGATCGGGGATCCCAGAACAGACCAAGGATCTTGATGCCCTGATCGTCATCCGAAAACACGACTGGAGTCTCTAGATGATCCTCCGGAAGTGCACTCAATGCTTCTGGGAGGTTACTGGCCCACTTTCGGAGTTCGAAACCTCCACTAGCTAGAATAGCCTGTAATTCCGATTGAAGAATGCGAGCTTGAGCGACGTCTGCTGCGCCAGACACGATGTCATCCACGTAGATGTGAGATATCAAAGCACGCGAAGCATTGGGGAAAGGAGCCCCTTCGTCGTGCACGAGCTGCTTCAGCACTCGTTGAGCAAGAAAAGCTGACGGTACGAGCCCATATGTGACCGTGTTGAGCTCATATTCTTTTACTGGAGAGTCTGCATTGGGTCGCCAAAATATGTGCTGATATTTGCGGTCAGATGGTTGGACCAGAATCTGACGATACATCTGACGAATGTCAGCACAAATTGCGATGGGATGAGAACGAAATCGGGTTAAAACGCCCGGGAGTTCGCTCTGAAGCTTGGGACCACTGAGTAACAGCTGATTCAAAGAGGCGCCTCTCTCATCTGGAGAAGAGGCGTTAAATACCACTCTCAGCTTCGTGCTGGAGCTGGTAATCTTGTGCACACAATGATGCGGAATCACGTAGTTCGAAGAGGTGCTTGCAAGTTGCATGTGGTTCGATTGAATATAGTCTTGCATGAATGCTTGATACGCAGCATCATGCTCAGGATTGCGTTTCAGTCGCCGCTCCAGACTCAAATAATTCTGGAGGGCGGCCTCACGATTATATCCGAGAGGAGAGGATGTGTTCTTGAAAGGGAGTGCTACCGAATAGCGTCCGGAAGGGTTCCGTGAGTGCGTAGAAAGAAAATGCTCCTCACAAAGTTCATCGTCCGGATCAACTTGAAGAGGACGTGAAACTTCTTCCGATTCCCAAAACAATCGAAGAGTACGATCCAATGGAGAACCAGTGCAAGCAAGCAGAGAGAGCGGAGGCTGGAACTCGGCATCCAAACACCGAATAGGACCCAAAACCACCCAGCCGAAGACCGTGTTTATGGCAGATGGACTGCCACTCATCACAATATCACCTGACTTTTCAAGAATATCAGGGTATAAATCAGCGCCGATCAAAAAGTCGATCTGATCGGGCACATGAAAGCGGTCATCGGCAAGAGAGAGACAGCGATAACGTTCAAACACCTCAAGCGGAACGGTGGTGGTTGGAAGTTGACTCGATATCGCAGGCATAACGTAGGCTTGTACGCTGAGAGAGGTTGCAGGGGTGAACCGGGAAGCAATTCTGCATTGAACAGTCCCGAGTACCCGAGCACTAACGTGACCAATACCAGAGAGTTCGGAATGACAAGGATTGATTTTCAATCCTAGCTTCTGAAGGAACGAGTGAGTGAGAACAGAGATTTGTGAACCACAGTCGATAACCGCACGGATAGGTTGCAGTTGACCGTGAGAGTCGCGGATCAAGGCGCGAACAGTGCCCAACAGAGCTGTGGGTAGCACTGGCTTGCTTGTCTTGACTTGACAAGCGAGAGTTTGAGGATGAGGCGAGGTGGTCTCCGGAGGAGAAGAGACTTCGGTTGCTGTTGTGCCACGAGTCAAGGGGTTGATTCGTGCAGTGTGTAACAGCGAATGATGTTTGTTACTTTGGCAAGTAACGCAAACACTCTTAGAGGTGCATTGCGGTCTGAGGTGAGCGCCCATGCAGTTGAAGCAGCGTTGTAGGCGACGTAACGTGTTGTATTTGTCGTCAACGGACTGTTGCCGAAATACGGAACACGAGTATAGAGTATGCTCCCCTTTGCAGACTGGACACGAAGATTGTTTCGTGGTCGAGCTTGCTGATTTGCTCTGCTCGCGAGATTTAAAGCTGACGGGCGGAGGATTCGCAACTAACAACGAATTAATTCGCTTTGTGGAAGGAGGAATAGCTTTTGAAGAGCTAGCTGCTTGTTTGTCGAGACCACACAATTCCATCGTCCTGGACTGCTCTTCAATGAATTTGATCAACGACGCGTAGCTAGGAGTGCTGTGCGAAGAATGTTTCTGTTCGAAAGCCTTGCGCGTTGATGTGTCGAGATTGGTCAGTGCTAACGAGAAAAGCAGAAAATCTGACAAATCTTCGATATTCAGAGCTTTTAACGCTTCAATCGAAGTTTTGTGAACTTTCAGAAATGATTGCAGCCCAGAATGTGAATTGGTTTTGAGAGGCGTAAATTCTAAAACCTGTTGAACATACGTGGTGGCTAACAACCGAGGGTTATGATACCGACTGACAAGAGCATCCAATGCCACAGAATAATTGGCTTCCGTAATCGGAAACCCGGAGACGACAGACAAGGCGTTGTCTTTGAGGGTGGTCCTCAAATAGTGGAATTTCTGAACTTGATTCAGGTCGTTGTTCTCGTCGACGAGAGATTTAAATAGCGAATAGTATTCCGTCCATCGAGTAATATCACCAGAGAATGCCGGCAACGCAATTGTCGGCAATGAGATGGCTTGAAAACCATTTTGATTTGGCGGCGGAGGCGGCTTGGGCGTCGCCGCGGCAACGGCGTCGAGATACAGCTTACGAGTCGCATACAGCATTTCCTCAAAGCTTGCTTCAACAGCGTCGACCGGTAATGCATCGTCACTGTTGTCAAGTTGAGCATTCAATGCCATTATTTCGTTTTGAATGCCTTCAAAGTTGGCTTCCAAAACGTCAAGCTTGTCGAAACGAGATTTGTAAGACGAAGCATCGTCACTCTCAAGCATTTTGAAAGCATCATACGAGCGTTGTAGCGCTGTGAATATTCGCTCACGTTTGGCTTTAAACAATGATTGTTGTTTCTCCATCTTTGAAGCCATTGTTGTGGATGAATATTCACAAAGCAAAACCAAGAAGCCAGCACAAGTATCGAAGACTTGTGAAATGAATTACTCACGGAGAAAATACGGCCGAAATGCACAGAAAAAGAACAACGCAAAATAATTCAAGAAATGAATGTCTATAAAACAAGTTAAAACAATTGTTGATAATTACTCGCAAACAAACAGAATAAATTATTGCACCGTGGAAACCCAATTATGTGGAAGCCGATTCAGTGCGGAGGACAAAGAAGTCACCCATGCGATGCCTGATCGCGGGTGCTGACACAAATGACTGTGGAATCCGGAGGTGGACTCCGCGTGGTGCAAAGAAAGGAATCCACAAATGGATTCCAACAAGTAAAAGCAATTGGAATCCGGAGATGGACTCCGCGTGGTGAAAAGAATGGAATTCACAAATGGATTCCAACAAGAGAACGAAATAAGAATCCGGAGATGGATTCCGCCTCACGAATGACGAGAAATTGGAACCAAAAATAATCTTTGGCTCACAGGGACCAAAATGTTACCGCCGATCTTAGAGATGGCGATGAGAGACCAGTGGACTGTATTCGGATGCCGACTTGGCATTAATAATCAGGCGAGCATAATCCAAACTCGGATTATGCCTCACCCCAAAACGATACGTATTTGGTCTACGTCGACTTGACGTTGTTATTGACCAAATCAAAGAATAAATAACGAGAAACAAAATAGATCAAACCTGAGTGGTGTCCCCGCACACCATTCGAAAACAATAAACAAAAGCTTGAGAGAAAACAAAACACCCAACTTCGTAAATGATAAAGACCAAAACAAATGTGAAGAATTAGAAACAAGAAAGTATGGAAAGAGGTCCTATTAACGACTCAAGAAGAACGAAGAATAGAAAAGAAACAACTGCGTACATGCGAAATAATGTACAGTACGTCCGAACTCTAACAAAGTAGAGAAGGACGGGAGATGCTCACACAACAAGAGCTGGTCGAGAATATGAGCGAATTTACCCACTTGACGAGCGACTAAGAGACGTCCGATATGAATCGAGTATGGAATAGAACTGAGCTGCGAGGCCTGACGGGTTCAGGCAACGCGAGAATGGCGAGCTGTGATTGGATGCAGCACATCGCGTGACAACCCACCAGCCAACCAGCAATGAGAAAGGAAGGTTGACTGCTTGCATGTATAAACAACATTCCATGACGCAAACGAATGATTTCATGTTCAAATGACAAACTAGGGAAAACGAGCTAGCTGGTCTCAAAAGACCGGCGTTAACACACTTTTTTAAAAAATAATTCCACAACTGTTACTTGACTATGGGATGCCACGGGAGTCAATTTAGCCGAATATCTGTTTTTTGGTGATTACTTTTGAACAGTATGAGATATCGAAATTCTGATTGAGAGAAAACACAGATATTTTTAATATCTTCAAGATGCTGTAAGTAATGACCATTTATCTCATATCGCATAATTGTCAAGCGTATACGTCTGAAAAATAACATTATCAAACCGTATACGCGAGACAATTATACATTGAGATAAATAGTTATTACGTATACCTACTATCTTGAAGGTATTAAAAATGTCTGTGCTTTCTTTCTATTAGAATTTCGATGTATCATACCATTCAAAAGTTATCACCAAAAACTGAAATCCCGCTAAATCGACTCCCGTGGACGCTCAGGAGTAAATACATAGTACATCATTCATAACGTTATAGAATGTGGGTGTAATTAATTGTCTAATCGTTCAATTAAACAATGATTATCTCTTGAATGCACAAATTGAACGTATAAGTTGCTATGAAGTTAGTTTGTCGATGTCGGTTTAGGTCAAAGTCAAGTTGAACTCGGCAGTCTCAGCTGTCGTGCGGGAGAACTGACTTTTTAATTAGGGTTGATTGGGTTTAATGAATTACTATCTCAGACTTGCTTGTAGGTTGTAGGAAAATATGAATGAATATTTTAGTTTCCTGTAATTCGTATGGAGTGCGTAGTATATAAACAAGTAAATTTAAATGAAGCATTCAAAATGATGCAAGATTATACATCCTTTTCATTCTAATTTCGTGTAATATAAAGAATTAATATTATTTACTAGGAAAACGTATCATATTCGTTGTAACTTGTAAGATGTGCGAAATAGGCGTGTTTATGTGAAATGTAATGGAAAGCTACATACCTACACCTAGTGAGATCTTAAAACCATATCAGTCACGGCCTTCCTGTTCTACTTGTAGCTTATTTTTCAAATCGTTTCAGATTTAATTGATATCACCTTTTGATCTTCTTGATAGCTTTTTAATTGATCGTAAAAAACTGCATTATGATTATTTTCTCCAAAACAGCTGACCCGATTTATGAAGAACTTTGGAATAGTGTATTCGATTTTCAAGTTCAAATTCCGTGAAAATTTGAATTTAATCGAAAAGATTATTTTGTTTTCACATTTTCTCTTCTGGGTATTCTCATGTTTTTTTTTTTATATTTTGAAATATTTTTCCTTAAAAGTGGTGCAACTGATTGCACCTCAAAACTATACATCATCGAGATAGATAATGATACATGTGTATTGTGTGTCAAATTTCAACCAAGTTTGTGTTTTTGTTTCACCTGTAGAGCTCTAACAAAACAAAATGTCACTGTTTTTGAGTACGGGAAAATTGAGTCTTCACTTTGGAAGAACGGTCATGTGATCGAACCTCGCCCTTTTTGATTGTATGACGTTTGTATGTACATGATAAATAAAGACATTCTATTCTATTCTATCCAATAATAATATATTATGGAATCATTTGAAAATGAATATTTTTCATCATATGGCTATGAATAAATAAATTGGTTCAATGAATACTTGACTATTATGTGTATCATTCGATATATTGTCAGTTTTTTCGAAAAAAATTTTTTTATTGGATTATTTATTGTTTATTGATTACTCATTTCAATTTTTATTAAAAAGGATCTGTAATTTTTTCAGTACTTACCGGAAATAATAATGATGGTAATTTGTATCATCATTGTGATTATGAATGGCATCAACCTTTATTTTTGCACAGATTTTGAAATACTGGTAATCAATATTCATTATTACTTATAGTCAGTATCAGATTCGCTAAACGAATCAAGAACCAGAAAAAAATGATTCAACTTTATGACAACTGATATCGTCATAAAAAAAGTATTCATGAGATATTACATTTAGGTTTTCTATGCTAATAAAATTTCAATATTTTAATTGATGACCTGAAATATTGGGGATATGTCCACTCTTATCATTTGACACTATGGTAGTAGTCTTGCCAATGAAAATATAAAAAACACATTTCTTAATTAGTATGGCAGTTGAAAAATGACACGTCTTGGTTGTGTTGAGACTTCTATTAGCTTTTTGTCACCAATATGAAAATTATGTATTTAGAATATTTCAATTCAATATAATGAACTTTGACAGGTTACGCTGTCTGTGACTGGACTCCATCGCTATACAGATAAAAGTCTAGAACGAGTAAAAAATGCAATATAATTATAATATATTATATAATAGAAAATTATATATAAAAATGATGTATATTTGCTGTGTTGATGCATGAGCGAGGTGAGACATGTACCAAACACATATTGTTGGTGTAAAATTCGATGAAATTGGATTGAATTCCCAAAGAAGGTACCGGTAATATTGAAATGAAGTCAACATTTTTAGTTGCATAATAATAATTATTAAAATGAAATTCAATTTACTTACCATAATCTCACAATTGATTGAAAAATTGATTAATACATCTAAACTAGCTTACATTTAGTTTATTGTTGATTGAATCAAGTCAAAAATTATAGGCTAATATTTTTTTTAAATTGTGTATTGGTTTCTTTATTCATCATGTTATTTTTATGATATCCTTATTGTTGTCTGTCATTGATGGTGTTCACAAACAACTGATTATATGTGGGTAAGAAATGCGGAGGTGAGAATGCAGTAAGTAAAAGGATGTTTACAAAAATTCAAAACCCATGCCTTATTGGGGATTTGAACCCAAGGCCAACATAACTTCAGTTCCTAAGCGGTCACAGATTTAAAGAAAGTACAGGTTCTTCACTCTATGGCGATGCATCAGCTGCATGAGCTACTCAGCACATGTGGGGCATTTTATCCTTAATATAAAAAATTACTGAAAAAAAAAAATATATATATATATATATATATATATATATATATATATATATATATATATATATATATATATATATATATATATATATATATATATATATATACATGAATACAAGATTTCTAAATCTTCACAGTTCACAGTTTTTTGTTGAGGGGGGGGGGGGGTATACAGTCATGTGACATCCACACTTACACTACATATTATTAATTTCTTTCAATATTTAGGAAAATCAGTTGGCACCACATAATTTGAATGTAATTATATTTTAATGCAAAATTTAGGTGACAGTGAATAGTTTTCATATTTGTGATTGAATTTCTTGATCCTTTGCTTGAACTATGAGTTTTGAGAGTTTAGTTTCGTCAAGTTTATTGCTTTCACATGTAAATTACTTTGTTTTAGATGTCATATTTGTTGAAAATGTCGTGGAGGCCTTGCGATTTGTACCAAATATTTCCAATGCATACAAACACATTCCGATTGATACGAAAAATAATGTGTGATACAAGTCGAGTTATTAGAAAAAAATGCAATTATTGCTAAAGATCAAGGATTTTTTTTTTCTTTATATCCCCGTGAAACTATTGCATATCACTGATATCCCAGTTTTTTCAAATTTGCATAAATAATTTTAATAAGGGGGGGGAGGGGGTAGTGAATGTTGACTGGATTGTAACATCATTAAGGGGGGCGGCGTCATCATCTCTGTGACAATCTCGGACAAAGGGGGATATACCTTAAGATTATGTGACATCATTTATGGACAGCCCCTAGCTGTTGGTCGTTAGGCAGCATTAAAATAACATTACATTGTCGTACAGTAATAGATTCTATGAAACATAGGCCCTATATGTTTAATTTATTAGGAAAATTGAGATTGATTATATTTTAGATTGCGAACCGCTCCAGCTGTGGATGATATCACGACATGGGACGCGTTACCCGACAAGGAAGGAGATCGTGGAAATGAAAGTACTGACAGAAATACGTAACCAGATTGTGAGGAACCACGACGAAAGGCACAGTAAGTACAGAAGTTTTTTAAGTTCTCTACGCTTGTTGAAGAAATATTCAAAGTTTATTATAAATATATAAACAAATACAAAAAATAGTTTTGAATGTTATGAATTTTCAAAAATTGTTGGGTGTAGACTGATTCTTCATCAATAAGGGAAAGGGATTCAATTAATTGATCTCAAATGGAGGGTGATCCCCTGAGTCCCTAAAATAGTTGTTGGGAGGGAGGAGAAGGTCAAGGTGCTGCTTTAAATTCTTTCTACATTTCTTCCTAAATAGCAATTTGCTGATTAATATTAGGGCTAATCAGATAGAAAAGATGGGCCTATATTCAACAGGTTGTATTCAACCATTTACTGTTGATAGTTCCTTGAGGAAAGAGATAATAATTCTTTTCAGCTCGACCACTGGTTTTCCAGTTAATTTTTTATTATTATATATTTTCGATATATTTATATTTCGTTTTTTTATTCATGTTATTATTCTTCATATTTATATTGGAACACACTTTTCAAAAATCATTTTCTATACAATACAGCTCATTGTCTTTAAACCAAGCTTATTTTCAAGAAATGGCAAAATATAGCTAAATGCTTCAAGAGACATTTATAGTGCAAAACAGGGCAATAGAATATCATGTTGAAAAAATCAAAACACCATTCATATGTGAAATATTTAGATCTGATAGTCTATTCCTGAATTCCTACATCCTTATACCGGTATGTATTAAATTATTAATCATGAAATAATACAGTTATAATTATGTATCATATATTATTAATATTATAATATATTATCATTTCGTTTATAAAAATTAACATATAAATACCTGTACATCTAAAATATGTTACATAGGCCTAGTTTTACGAGAGCATGTTGTCAACTAATTAAAGAAGATGGAACGTTACTCCCAAATCTTATGAGGTAACTAATTACTGGGACCTGGTAACATAGTCCAAGGTAATTTTGAGTAATCTAGTTTCTGTTTATTTAGATATAATGATTTTCAATATGATTTATCATCTATATTGTTATTATTATGAAAAATGCCAATCTAATAAACTTTCTATTTTGTAGAGTGTTAATCTTATGGGACAATAATTTGATTTTGTTTTTGAATTGAAATTGTTAACCGTGTTTTATTGTAGACGGTAACTTGTGCGATGACGATCTTGTCAATCTGAAGAAATGGAGTCTTGACGTGTCAGTGGGCCAGGATCAAGAACTGACCAATCAGGGACACATGGACTTGGAGTTTATTGCTCGACGTTACAAGAGCAGGTTCCCCGTTCTACTCACACAGCAGTACAACCCTGAGAGATTCCATGCAAGTACACTTCTTAATGGCCATATTAATCTGAAGCTAATATATAATAGATCTATAGTATTAACAATCTTAAACAAATTAAAAATGAATAAATAATAAATAATCGCAGACAAAGTACTACTTTTAAATTAATAATGTGATGGTGATGATTAAACTGAAGATCCTCTAGCCCTGACTTTGTTGCTCATTATAAATTGGTATTTTTTTACTGCAGTAGGCTACACTTTACTTGAACCTGGTTTGACAATATTAGAATTTGTGCGATGAAGTCCAGATGTATTGAGGGTTGCGTTGGTTTGCCGGAGCTCGATCCATCTTGGTAGAAGTATTGAAAGGACTTGATCATGAGCATTTTTCATGAGAAACAATCACTGTACTATCCAAAAATTCTTGCTGTAATTACAAAAAATAAATACGAAGAGTGAAAATATTTTACAAAATATTTTAGTTCATTCAAGTTTGTACTTGCATCTTTTTGAAAAAAATGACCAAGATGTATTGGCGTCGGTGAATGATACAGTAGAACCATATATCCTATCTTTAGTAAGTTTCTCTTCAGTACATTTTACACCTCTGTAAGTTTTATTTTCTGATCCTGTTTGTGTGTCTGTCTACTTGTTAAATAGTTTCTTTAGTAAGTTTTTCACTTTAGTAAGTTTTTTGTCTGGTCCACTGAAAAACGTACAAAAGAGGTTCCACTGGATATACGAGATGGTGGGATGATGAGATGAGAGGTCATTTTATCACATGTTTTTTGATAGTGGGAAGAAGTCGGTCATGGCCTGTTAAGGAACCATCTCAGTATCAATTCAATTCTTAAATCATTTTATTCATGTTTTGTACCTTTGAATTTGTAACACTTTCACATTTTCATATAATAAACCAAAACAAGAATATTCTATCGATCTGAACGACATAGGGAAATTACGAAAAATCCGTCAGGATGGTCGACCATGGCAGGAATCGAACCCCGGTCTCCTGAATGATGATCTTGACCACTCGTCTCATACTAGGCTACACATAGTCGATAAGATATCATAGTCTTGACATGACATTGGCATATTATAATAGTATTGATATCTCCTCAATAGTTTCGCCACACTGACAGGCAGCGTACGAAAGCGAGCGCACAAGCGTTTGCTGTGGGACTGTTTGGCGGTGCAGAAGGAAGTATAGCTCTCCCAGAACCCATCACGAACGATACGTTGATCTCATCGTACAGCAACTGCACGACGTGGCAGAGAGAAGTTCGAGAGAATCCTGAGACTACAATGGAACAAGAGCTGTTTATCAACGGTTCGCTCGTTCAGAACGTGATTCAGAATGTGAGCGAGAGGCTGGGATTCAGATACAAGCTAACAATGAGTAAGACATTAAAATATAGTAACACAAAAAATGATAATACAAATAAATATATGTTTACTGATTGGAACTAATAGAAATCACCTATTTTGCTAAATAAACTAAGAAAGGAAGCGGCATTCTACTACCGTACCGTACCTTATTATAAAAATGCTAGTCAATAGTCATTTTCTAAATTTGAAAATAAATTGAATTGATATTCATGAACTAAAACAACAATTAGATGAGCGATAGTGAAGAACTCCATCCCACTCTTCCAGAGCTTTGTCCGTTGTATTTATGTTTGAGTGTATGCACTGCAGTCGCAGGATTCAATTGATCAACTTGAAACTTTTACTGGATACGCGTATTTATCCAACTTAAAATGGTACAATTTTAGGGTCAAATCGGTAACACCACTTTGAGAAACACTATCACAAAATTTCGAAAAACCCCAAAAGATTAGGTTGAGTGAGAAAATTCATGAAAAAATTTTCTTCCAAAAAATTAAAAATTCAACGAAAGATAAAAACAAATTTGATCACAATATTACAATTTTTACTGAGATCGAACCAACCGTTTCGAAGAAAATAATCATTCAATGAATAAATTAGTGAATTCTTATCAAATAGCTAGAAATGATGCTTATTCTTGTTCAGTATTGTGTGCACCGTGATTCACTGCTTTGTACACTTGACAGGTTCTTACCAGCAAATATATTATTAACTGGAACAATATATGAAACAAGTGGCGATAAAAGATGGTCCCGATCTTGGCGGCCGCGCGTGCAACTATTAGAGAATGTGACGTCATGAAACCAGCGCGCAACTGATACGTGCGAACGTTTCAAAATAGCATTAAATTGTTTTTCGTTATTTTAATCGATTTTCTCAGCATTCTGAGAATTATAATATTGATATTTTCATATTTTCGAAGGTTTATTATAACCTAACTGACTCGCCATCGTTGCGCGCAGTCGATTTAGTAGTCTACTACTTCTTGAGATCCGTCGTACACGCTTGGCCGCTAGATGGTGCGTAAGAGCTTCATATATTCTCACAGTTGATAATATATTTGTTACCAGGGTGTCTACAGTTCTTGAGAATATTTCATATAAGTCAAGGTGTGTAGAGTTTTCAAGTACACTTCACACAAATATCTTGCTCATCTTCTTACAACATATATGCTGCATTTGCCCAGTTGAAAATATTTCCGCATCATGTCGGTTCTCAAACATCTTTAAAAAATTCAATGTACGGTAGCCTATTAATCTATTATATATGCATACACAAAATTGTATTTTTCTTCTCATCTTCATATAATTTTTCAGACATACAGTACATTGTGAATAGCAATTATTTAGTGACATTTTTGTAATTAATTTTGCCACTTATTTCTTCATGCAGATAACCAACTTGGTTGGGCCAGGTAGTGTTTCCACTGTTGTTCACTAGGGCAGCCTTATAAAAAAAGAAAAAAATATTATAATGAAATGAAATAATTTTTTTTAGAGTCTTAAAATAATGATTGTCATAGAAAATTTCACAAATTGATGTCAATTTTCGGCATAGAATTGCAAATGTAATTTATTTGAGATACATGTTGCCTCAACCAATGTTTGTATTTCAGAACAAATTGACCTCATGTACGATATGTGCCGCTACGATAAAGCATGGCTAGTCAATGAACTATCACCATGGTGCTCCGTGTTCACTCGCCAAGAGCTGCAAGTCCTCGAATACAAAGAAGATCTGCGTTATTACTATCTACAAGGATATGGAAACGATATGAACGTCAAACTAGGATGTCCCCCAGTTAAGGATCTTATTCAACGATTCAGGTAGTTCACGATTCAGTTCACTAAGAAGTTACGTCAGGTTTTACTGTAGACAATTTAATTAGATACTATGTAGTTGATATTATACAACAACGATAGACTTAGAAACTCTGAGGAGGATAAAGCAAAATGTTCATATGTTTCTTTACTTGAAATAATTTTACTGGCATCTGATACACCAGTACATAATTGCCCATTTGGTTTATGAATAGTAAATAAATTCATCCATCTAATATCATTTTAATACTACGTATATTGATAATTGAGGAAATTTCTTCAACAAATATTGAAAGGCAATGTGGTTACACAACTCACAAGCTAGTACCTGTCAAATCTTCTGAAAAAAGTTCTAGTTGATAATATAGATTTTAGTTGTATTGAAAGTGCCAAAAAAATGTCAGCGCTATAAAAATATAGGCTACGTGCGAAAATATTCATCACTTCAATTTTGTTTGGTTACTTTGTTGAAATGTATTCATATGGTATTGATATTCTTCTCTTTGAGTTTCTGTCTCTGAATTGTTGATTTGAATTGAATTTCAGTCTTCTTGCCATCTAAATCTTCTGCAGTTTTTCAATATTCTGTTATTCGACTGCTCTAAATAATACATTGTACTATATGTGCACTATGTATGTGCGTTTGTGATGCAGAATTTGAAGTTTTCCAGTATCTGAAGAATACTATGAAATTTAAAAATACATCCACATCTTCTTACGTGAATTATATTGAAACCACTATCACGCTGCACTATTAGACCTTCAATTGTTTATTTTTAGCGCACTTGAAAACAAGACGGGCGCCGAGCCCGATGGTGTCTTCTACTTCACTCATTCAACAGCAATCCACACCACACTGGCCAACCTTGGTATCGCTAAGGACTACCCCAAACTACTCCACAATAACTACGAAGCAATGCAGAGGAGAGAATGGAAAATCTCGCAAATAGGACCGTTTGCATCAAATTTGGCAGCTGTCTTCTTCAGGTGAGTGTTCCAAGTCGTTTTTGACTATTGAAAGAATGTATGAAATATTGTATAATTGAATTAAACAGGACTATGCTGGATATGTTATATGTATACAGTGGAACCTCTTGAGTACGTTTTTCAGGGGACCAGACTGAAAAAATGTATCAACGTGAAAACTTATTAAAGGAACTAGGTATTTAACATGGGGGGCATATTGGTGGGAACAAAAAATAAAACTTATAAGTTATAAGTAACTATAGTGAATGTATTATAAAGGAGGTTCTGCTGTGTATATATATATATATATATATATATATATATATATATATATATATATATATATATATATATATATATATATATCAGGGCCTACATGTAAAGTATAACTACTACTACTACCTTCAATATGGGTTAAAGTACATGTATGAAGGCCTTCTTGGATTCAATATGGTAGCTCTAGGCACTAAAATTAAAATTCAGGCCAGGCCTACTCTCGTTAGATCAACTTATCATGTCTTGAATGTAGGTATTGTCTAAACCTACGCTACACGTAAATCAATAAATATTAAAGTCTATATATTTTGGTCCTTGTAGGACAGGATATTTCTTCTCATAGATCAAAATGATCAAATGAATGAATATTAAATATATAGGCCTATGCAGATAATTTTAAAAGTAAGTAATACGTCTTTAAGAAAGTAGGATTCAATTGATTTCAAGAAATGACAAATTATTTGCGTATCCCACACAGATGTTAAAATTGTTTTCAACCATTGAATTTTAATGAATTTATCGATATTTCAGATGTTCAAGAGGCGACCCCCATCGTGTAATGTTCTTCCTTGAAGAGCGTATAGTGCCATACGATGGCTGCGATGTTGGACTCTGCTCATGGGAATACATTAAAGAAAAGCTATCCCGGAAATCACAAGATTGTAATTTAGATTGGTGCCACGATGGTGCAAATGGAAGCCCACATGTCCATGCAACCACATGGACATTCCTCTTGGCAACACTACTATCACTAAAAAATTATCTTTAATGTTCAGATGCATTTTAATTTATTATCAATAGACGATCAGTGTAAGAATGCTCAAAGCAGAAACAAAGCAGCCATCCAATTTATAGGAACTTTAATTTTGGAAATCATTAGTTAGATATAGAAAACACTGTGAAATAAAAAATACCATAATTCAATTAATTTAGATAAGCTAATACATAGGTACTAATGTTAGCATTGCTCAATACAATACATAGCTTTAACATGGTATAAATGTTGTATCAATCGTTAATCGAAGTACAAACAATGCAGACCTTTCTGTCTGTGGCCTTCTTATTGTCTTTTGCAGTTAAAAACTTGAAAACAACTTGTATTTGGGAGAGAAAGAGGTCGAGGATCCAACCTAATAATGGCCTTCTATGTACTTTATTGTATTGAATGTATTGAACAATATTGTGGGATCTTTGGTACCTCAATATTGCTTTTTTCAGTTTAATTTAAAGTCAGAACATCAGAGAGCAGTTAGAGACGTGGAGTAATCAGAACCCTTACCGCGACTCTCACATGAAATAAAGTCACAGGCGCCAAAAAACTAAAGACTTAGATTGGTTTATGTTTACTAAAAGAGCTGAGTTCTATGGCAGCATGTCCAGTCCTTGTGCATTTCCATTGTTGTTAGCACAAAATCCTAGCCCAGCTTATGAGGTGGGCAACAAAATATGACAAATTATTGTAGTCCAAGAGACTTACTTTGTTTTTATATTACGTTGCCACAGTATTCAGGTCGTAATAATAATAATCAAAGACATCGGAGACAAACTAATCAAATAATCAAAACCAATCAAAGTCTCTTGGACATTATTCCAAGTGGCAGTCGCGGTACGGGTCTAGGTTACTGAAAGGATATACAGTGATCGTGGGATCACGGGACTGTAGTCAGCAAGACTAATGAGTGATGGAACTTGAAAGTGAAAACCAAGGACAGATCGTAAACCTGAAAATAATAATTATGGTAATAAATTGATAACATAAATACGTGTTTTAAATGGCAAGTTTGAGCTGAAATTACCAGCGCTGATTATAGTGCCTGATGAGCTGCCTTGTTAGACACGAACTGTACACATTTTAGTTCTGTATCAATGTATGCTGGCTACGCTACATACTTTCTCGTGAAAATATCTTTGATACCTATTTCTTCTTTTGTGTAACTGTACTAGGCTAGACTTTTCAATATACTGTACAGTGAAACCTCTATGAATCGTTCCTGGTTCCATCGTTTTCCTGCATTTGCATGCCAGTAATGTTACTGCCATAGAGTTACCACTAGTAGACACACGGTAAGATGGCCGTCTTACGAGTATGAACACAAACGAATGTGGCACGATAGATCGTGCAAGGATACTTATGGGAATAAGAGTTATATAAATGGGAAACCTTGTGTTACAGTATGTAGTGAATGTGGACAGGCAATTACCAATAAACCAAAATGAAAATACCAACAGATTTGTTGACTGTATTGCATATAATATATTTTTTATCGATAAATATTTATTTTTCTATCTCGTACCAATATAAAACATGTCATGTTGAGTAAAAATAATATCTTGAAGATACGAAACAACTATCCAACTGGACTTGGGTTTCTGATCAAGAAATTCACTGGATCTGTCAATGCTACAAGAAGTATTGCAGCCTCATAGGCTAAATGAGATGTAGCCTGCATTTTCAATTTTAATTATGAGCTAGCTAAAATGTAAGAAATGAGAAACAAATTCAGCCTATTTCATTGGCAACAGGCTTATGTAAATAGTTCATTGAAGGATAAAGCATGATCAGTTGGTTAAAATAATGAATAATGATACTGCACTTAGTAGGCCTACTACATTAGAATGTTCAGCTGGCATCCTATAAAATCTAATTGTTTGTAAACAATCTATTAAGGCTGCATCTCATACTTCTATATTTATTTATATATCAAACGATCTACGATATGTACGAATTAAGAGTTACTATCGCTGTCAGAAGGCGAGCTTTCAGAACTTGTCTCGGGAACCACGATTGGGACTCGAATTCGTTTGGCCGCCGGGGAAGAATTCGAGGACGTTGTCGATCCGTACTCCTCAATAATCGTATGCAACTGAGGGTCTATGGCTGATGCCGGTGTCGTGCTCAGGAGCAATGAATCTATGCTCGATCTTCTTGATGACTGGCTTGCAGTATCAGTATCAGACATGGATGCAGTCTGAAATGCACACTATATTTATTTACAATTCATTTATTCAATTACAAAAGTTTTTGAATAAAGATAATAAGGCTATACAGCTGTTATTTTTTGTCTCACACTTTCTGAGGCTGTTCACTACTTTCAATATTATATTATTATTATAAAGTGTGGGAGTGTTTGGTAAAGAGAGGAATAGGCAAGGAGTTGGTTGAGCGAATAAAAAGTATGTACCGGAATAGTGTGAGTTGTGTGCAGTCGGGGGTGGGGAGATCGGAATGGTTTGAAATAAGTGAAGGATTACGACAAGGCAGTGTATTGTCACCGATGCTCTTCGTCATAGTGATGGACGAGTTGCTAAAAAAAGTGGAGCCTAATGGGACTGGTGATACTTGTACTTTGATTTATGCGGATGATGTGGTGGTTTGGGGAGAAACGAGAGAGGAAGTGCAGTGCAAGATTGATAAGTGGAGTGAAGAGACGGAGAGGATGGGTTTGAAGATTAGTGAAGAGAAGAGTGAAGCAATGACAATGGAAAGGAAGAAGAATAGACACGGTAATGCTCGGATAAAGCTTAGAGACGGATGGTTGAAAGAGGTGGAAGAGTTCAAGTACCTCGGAAGCCTACTCACCAATAAGGCCAAAGTAGATAGAGAAGTGCAGGAAAGGAGAAAGACAGCAGAGTCATTTTATCAGGCAGTGAGGAAGTTGTTGTGGGATGAAAGATTTCCAAAAGTCTGTAAATTGATGATGTACAAGATGTATTTCCTGCCAATTCTAACGTACGGGGCAGTAACGTGGTCGGCGGGTATTATGGAATTGAACCAGCTACAGGCAGCTGAGATGAAGTTCTTGAGGAGTGTGAAGGGGATTACGAGAATGGATAAAGTTCGAAGTAAGCAGATAAGAAGTGAGCTAGGAGTAGAGAGATTAGGGTTCAAATTGGGAAGAGAGAGGCTTAGGTGGTTCGGTCATATGAAGAGGATGGGAACCGAGAGAATACCAAAGCGGGTATTCGAGGCGGCTACAGTGGGAACACGGAGAGTGGGACGACCGAGAGAGAGGTGGATTGGGCTGATTAAGGAGGATGTACTGATGAGAGGAGGAAGGTGGAAGGAGTTAGAGGCAGAACGTCAGTGGGAGGACAGAATAAAATGGAAGGAATTGGTGGAACAATTGGAAGTGGAAGAAGAGGAGGAGGAAGATGAGGAGGAAATGCCAGGCGTGGCCAACCGATTTCCAGGAGTCCTGCGGCCCTAGTGATGGTGGAAATACCCACTCCCTGACCCAATGTTTCAGTTGGAACCAGGGACGGATTATTATTTATTATATATATTTATTCATTTATTATTAATTTATTATTTATTTATTATTTATTTTATTATTCATTCATATTTATTATTATAGGCCTACATGTAATCTATGTTGTGGTTCAAATTAATGTTTCATTTTTATAGGCCCTAGGTCTAAATATTTTCTATTTACTTTGAAATTGAAATGAGTCATTCACAAATGGAATACCACTGCAAGCCGTGAGGTTAGGTTTGAATCTGTTGTTTGTAGAACAGACCATTTATGATTTAACATTTTAAATGAGAATTATACTAGTGTACAGTCAACTACTAGTACCGGTAGATGAAACAAGAACTTCTGATCTGAATTTGAAAGTAAAATTTCATTGTATGACAAAAATTGGATGTGTAAATCTCTTCAAGCATTCTTAATCATTAATTAATTACTAATTAGTAATAAGGGATTTGCTGATAACTTTTGAATAATTGTGAGGTATATATTCAACCACAGTGAGCAGAACTACAGTACCATTATGTTTCCAGCTGGATTAATTTTTTTTCACATACTTTACGTTCAAGTTTGAATTTCACTTAGAAAAGATAACATCACCAAAACATATCTGTCTTGGCTGTGATAGGGGAAAAAGTACAAAAATTATTAGTTTGTACTGAGTTTTAATTTTATATCGTACAACATTCAGAAGATATCACCAAAATCCTGAAGTTTCACTAAATGGACTCCCATGCACATTTAAATGACAGCTGATACAGTGATAAGACAATTAATTAATTTCAATTGATTGCTTTCAACTTCCTTAGAGTACTTTAACGACTGGTTGCATGATTTCGTAACTAAATATTGTTCAAATGTAAATAAACACATCTATAGCAGATCTTCCACTCATGTACTATTTAAAACCCAACACTGACAAATTCTTTGTAGGCCATAAGAAAGCAATGTTTCCACATCTTTCAACATTCACATCGTTCAAGCAGAGCCAAAGAGTTCAAGATGGCGCTCAGCCTTTGAAATTCAACTACAGTAGTGCCAACCCTGAAAATGCGTGTGAAATTCAAAAAGTTTGAAAAAGTTTGTTTTCGAATGTACTGTTCGATTTCGAACTGGTAACAAAAGCTCGAGTTTGTTTCCGAACTGTTCGCACAACCCCACTAATTAATGATTATCACTTTATACAGTCCTCAGCAGTAAGCCTAGTTCTACTACTCTATATTCGTACTACATTATTGTTCTACATGTACTGACAAGAAGTATAGTAGCATGTGCCGTCACAACTAGGGAATAACTACGGTTGGTACTCGCCTGTCTTTTGTTGCTCGTTGTCGTCTGCACCGTTGTCTCTGTCTCTGTTGTTTCTGCGCTCGCGTTGGCAGATTTACGATCGCAAACCATGGTGTAGAACTTCTTGACAAACTTTGCGGATTGTTTGTCCTCCCACAATGCCTAGCACATTATTATCATAACATTACAATGTAGCCTACTTATTGTCAACATTATACTTATATCCACGAATAGATGAATTTGGTCTACAAACGAATAAACTCGGAAAACTTCGGAAGTTACGGAAACTTGCTGCGACTCTTAAGATCAGGCTGAAGATTTTATGTCGAAATGCTTTTGAAAGATATACTGACAAAAAGCTAGTACTGAAAGACTATTGATCCTCTGAATATTATAGAAGTACAAATATAACAGTAATATCAATGATCAACAGCAAATTTGATCAAAATTCTATATTGGCATTTTGCATAAACAAAGCTATTTTCTTGAGTGACGAAATGAAACAAATTTAGTTTTATTTTATGAACCTGCAGCCTGTTTGTTCAAGGGCATTACTGGTGTTCAGATAGCCTTTCATAGCATTTATAGCAGAAAAAGATTATTCAATTGTAATGATATGTGAAACAGGAAATTCACTGATATCACTTTTATTAAGCATTCAGAGGCTTGTCAGTTTGACACATATAGCCTAAAACTATGTTTTGGAATAACAGCTGACTGTAATTCATAATTTTCCAATACAGTAAACCCTCGTTAATCCAAACTCGGTTAATCCGAAATTTGACATATTTCGAACTTGAAGTCAGTCCCCGGCTGAAGGTATAGACATTTCAATGTTAATGAATATGGTTAATCCGAATTCCAGCTAATCCGTAATTCGAACTAATATTTCGACCCCTCAATTTCGGATTGGATAATCCGAAATAGATCGAGTGAGTTCCTTGAATTGATCATTATTTCCGTAAATTCCTTTTTATTTGACGCGTAACAATAGGCCGAAGCCAGCTCAGTTGTTCACTGCCACTGAATACGTCATTCGACTCCGAGTGCGCTTGGGCCGCTCCAAAGACCTTAGTATCTAACTTCGTTGGGTTAGATACGAAGGTCTTTGGCCGCTCTGTCTGTCCTTGACAAGCCGTAAGCTCGGAACACTCAATCATTCGGAACGGCCTAGCGCCAATGGAAGCTGGCCATCTAGCGTTCGTTTGCTGTCGAAGATAGCCGAATACACACGATCAGTGATTTGGTTCCTCGCACATGTGGCATCTAGCTTTCTCTCGCGCTCAATACGAAATTGCTTCAATTCTAACCGGGAAGTGTGATGTTTTTCGTGGAAAAGGAGTTTTTTGGTTAATCCGAATTTTTATAAATCAAAATCACTTTTTGGGGTCCCTTGAATTTCGGATTAACGAGGGTTTACTGTACAATTGAGTATTCTATAGGCAAAAATAAAAAATAATACTTCTTTCTCAGCCTATCTCCCAGATGTCACTACCGGAATAGGTTCCATGTCAATATGACGCCATTTTGTCGATATATAAAATGAAACGTATTGGACAGTGTGAGGACGCGTATATATGCGCCAGCGGCCTGTCCAGCACAATCGCGGTGCACAGGTATATGCGTTCGCCTCCGTCAAGTGGTTAAAGCTTGTTGGTAAGCTACAGAATGTGTTGACATCCCCAATCTTGAATGAATCACACTTGATTCCAAGCACAAAATATGTTATTTTCACCGCAAATTATTGAAATGAAATTCTTTCTACGCGCAACGACAAGTGTAGCGATGCCCTTCAAGACAATGATTCAACTTCGAAATAACTGAAATCAAGTTTTACCTCTCCCACTTGGTTGGCCAGCTCCACCAGGCTGTCGATCTGTTCGTCTGTAACGTACGTGACGTCGAGCCGTGACAGCGCTTGCGCCAAAAACGCAACCAGCTCGGACTTCGGGTCGGCCAGTATATTGTTGCACAGCGTCACGGCCATGTTGTTGTGCACGTTCTGCAACGCGCATACACACTGATTACTATTCACCGTTCACTATATGTTCAGTTGATTACAGGTTCCAAATACAGAGATTTTTGACTTCGATAGTTTTTGGGGAGTTTTGAAGGTAGGCCTACAGTGAAACCTCTATCCATCGTTTTTCAAGGCACCAGGAAAACAAGATGCGCCTTAAAACCCTAATATTCATTCACCAGGAAAACAATCCGACCATAAGAATTCAACTGGTTATATGAGAATAGAGTAGGACAAAATGAATTATAGAAGCAGGAAAACGATGGATGCGGGAACGATGCATAAAGGTTTCACTATATGTATTCGAAACGAGGCATAATTCAAATAATATGAAATGTGAGTAGACCCTCGCAGATTATATCGATCAAATGGTTGTTAGTGACGTCAAGCACTGCCACCTTCCAGTTCGATTTACTGTTGGTTTTTATATTGTGTTTTAAGATTTACAGATATTATCTCAAAATTTCGCACTGTCTTTTAACGAAGCCATCTACATAATTCACATGATGTTTGAACCAACAATGTGACAATGCAAATGATGTTGTTCTTTAGAAAACTGTGAATTATGATCTCTTTTAAGAAGCTAAAACAAAACAAAACAAAGTCAAGGCTCGATGTCGATTAGTGCTTATTGCCTTCCGTTCACATAACGTTGTCAACATCAGTTAGAGGCTTAATAGCAGTTGGTGATCATAATGTGAACGGAGTATTAGTGGCTGCTATAATACCAGGTAATGGGCCCTAATTCAATAATACAAAATAATGACAATGGTCTACCCTGTGAGGTTTGAAATTGAACTATCACACATGGTATCATAGAATGATAGAATAGTATCTGGTACGCCCATATATGACGACCATTCATCAATTGAATTTTTGTTGATATTTAAATGTACGTACGTGAGTTGTTTTCGGGTTGATTCCCCGCTTGGTGATGTTGATGATGAGACCAGCTACGCTGCTGATGTCGACTTCCGACAGCGGGCTTTCGAAAGGAGCGGTGAGCAACGTCTCCAATGTCGGCACGAGTGCTTGACCCTACGACAAAAATGAGAATATCCAACATACCGTATTGAATACCGTATTTACTCGCATATAAGTCGCATGTATATTTAGTAATTTGAGAACTCAAAACAGGGGTGCGACCAATACGCGCGCACAAAATCTCAAAAAATGATAGTCAAATGCATCAATTCTCGTCACAGTCGAGCTTGCTATTTTTACGTCATCAAAAAGTCACATGCGTCTCATAAAGGTAAGTGAGAAAAAACTGTCACATTTTGCGATAAAAACAGTTGCCGTGAAACACTGCCGGTCGTCCAATGTTAGAGCATAGGGCGAACCCACAATCGTCGTCAGAATTCTTGCACAGACAGTCGTCAGTGCTGAAGCAAACATGACACTTTTAGATTCTTGTGTTACACTGAATAACAAGACAAACACTTCAACACATCTGTTCATCATCAAAACAGTTGCCATGAAACACTGGTGGTCCAATGTTACAGTATAGAGCAAACCCCCAATCATGGTCAGAATTGATGCACAGACAGTCATCAATGTTGAAGCAAATAAATACCTGTAAATATGTTTACATTCATTTTTATCTAGCCTCTTCCTAGTGTTGAATGAGTAGCCCCCTATAGACAAATCAGCCATATATATAGCATTGTTGATTGATGATAAACAGAATGTCTCAAAGTGTTCATATTGGTAATCAGTGTAACATGAGACTTTTAAAGTATCATGTTACACTGATCACCAACAAGAACACTTTTGACATAACATCAATCAACAATGCTATGTATGGGTGATAACAGTCTATAGTGGGCTATTCATTGAACACTAGGAAGAGGCTAGATAAAAATGAATATAAACTTGAGAGATATTTACGTAATCATCATGCACTCTGGGTACCTTTGTCGTCATGCTCTCGCTCCGGTATGTTAGGCAACCTGTCCCCTTCCCACCCTCGCGGTTTAGTTGAGGCCCCTCACAATGGTTTATCATGCCTCATACCAAGGGTTTCTCTCTCAAGTGTCCAGAACAGAGAGCTAAACATTTCAATCGCGATGTATTTTTGACGTACTGGAGACTTTTTTTCTTGATAACATAGAAACTTGATACAAAATCATTGTTCCCCAATTAAGGCTATGGATGAAAGATAGGATCGTTTGGACGGGGCACCACAAGGGCGATCTTACCACTCCATTTTGATTATTTTAAACTAAAGAACTTCAACACCAGGACTGCTCTGTCTGTGACCATAATTTTTCGCCGTGGATAAAAGTCTTTCAGTATAAACACACAAATGTTGATATCTTCCACTTTGTACCAAGTCTCTTGGGCAATGATCACTTCTTTCCCTTGACAGCAGATGTAAAGTTTATCATTATAGAAAATGAACAAAATAAATTAGTGATAACTATAATGTTATAATTAGGCCTATCACTCTACTAAATAATGGTAATAATACTAATACTAATACTGGAGACTGCAGGTGCGACTTATACGACCATACTAAGGGTTTTTCAAAAAATGGCTGTCAAAAACAGGGGTGCGACTTATACGCGGGTGCGACTTATATGCGAGTAAATATGGTAATTGATGAATTTTGACGGCTGATATTGGATGGGGACTTCTCACAAAGAGTCAGAAAATAGTACTTGGGGTGAAAGGGAAATAATGAACACCAGCTTAACTACGTCGCTATGTCGAGATACATGTCTTGGATGTATGACATAGGCCTAGAAACAGATTAGAATAAAACACGTAATATTACAACAGCTAATGCTCTAAGCTTGTCATTAGTTTTCTCACAGATTCACTCTTTTACTTTTTTGAAAGCTCAGTTTCAGATCACATCTACTAGAGTAGGCAAAGATTGACGAATAATCCAACGTTCATACTGTACCTTTTTCGAACTTGGTTTAAAAACGTCAAGTATAAATTTATATAAGGGTGAAGAAAAAAAATAATTTTGGTTTCAGTTTTTTACGCAGCACCAACAACATTATTTCAAGATTCTTCCTAAAAAATTACCTACAAGATGAATATGAAATAGATCTTCCAACAGTAATGACTTTCATCGTGTTTGATTTGAGCCGTGTATTATCCTGTGGGTATCCGGGTCATCCGATGCGCTACCTGCTCGACATCCCGAGTCTCTTACCATCAGGGTCAATCCGGGCACGGAATTGCTTGTGTAGCCAGAGAAGAACACACCCAGCGTCTGTTTCATGTACTTGTCGGTAAGAGCCGGGTTGAACCAAGCGGTCATCAGCCGCGAGACCAGCATGTATGAGTTGATGCGGCCGCTTAGTAGGAGCTTGCAGAAGCCTTCGGTTGCAACCGGATGCAACAACGGGCATTCCTGGCAATGTAAACAACGCATTAAAAATGTCCTGATACATTGAACATACAGAGTGAAACCTCAGTGCACCATTCCTCAATCTATTTTTTACTTGCTTCCATAATAGGCCTAATATTTTTTCATATATACAGTATTGGGTTCAACGACACACTGTACTGATGACTGAAATCTATTAGGCCTAGTGTCGGTGAATCCTATGAGATGATGGGATGATGAGATAAAAGGTCATTTTATTAGGTGTTTTCTTGGGTAGTGAGAAGGAGTCGGTCGTGACCTGTTGTGAAGGAACCATCCTAGTATTGACCTGAACGACAGGGAAACCATGAATAACCCCTTTCAGAATGGTCGACTATGCCAGGAATCGAACCCCAGTCTCCTGAATGACGGTTCAGTGTGCTAGCTACTCGATCACTTGTCTCAATTTCTTTTCTCTATCCCCATATAAGGAGACGTCCATAAATTACGTCACAGCTTAGGGGGGGAGGGGGGTTGTCAAGATTTGTGACAAGGTGTTACAAGGGGGGGAGGCAACTGTGTGACGTACCATTTTTTTGTTCTACATATTTGGCGCCATTCTTATAGATTTTTATATTTATACCCACCCTAGAAACAGCAGATGCATTTCAAATAATTTCAAGTTTGACTACTCAAAAAGCAAACATGAAGAAATGAATATTCTGATTTGATTACTTTATTGTACCTTTGCCGCCTGTTAATTTGATTTTTTTTTTGTTAAAGGGGGGGGGGGGGGGGGATGAGAATTTGTGACGTATCTAAAGGGGGGAGGGTAATAGATTTTGTGACCAATTGTGACAAGGGAGGGAGAGGGGGTTCAAAGTGGCCTAAAAAAGTGTGACATAATTTATGGACGTCCCCTAACCATTAGTACATTTTTCTGCAAGGATCGTTTTCTTTCCTGGCTGCAAGGAAAATGATAGATACATGTTTCACTAATCTGGTATATTGTTATTGTGCATATTTTCTGTAAATGGAAATCCAATTATTAAAATTGTTTCTCAATCTTTTTAACAATCGGATTTTTCAGACTTGTAAACTCCGTTTTGAACTCTGGACTATTTATTAACCCAGACCATTCATCTCATTTTCATGGTTTTGAAATGGTGCTCAATGACTCCAATCAAGGTAGGTTACAAAATAAGCAGAAGATGATGAAACAATGAACCGAGGGTAGGTGAGCGTTCACATAACCCATGCATTCAACAGGACTTGAACCCAAGTCCGTTTAGATTCACACTACAAAGCAAGTTTCTGAAATGTCTGAGATCAAAGTACAGAGTCCGTACATCACGTCAGGTATTGGTCGAGATCCAAGTCAACCAGGGACTTGCTTAGCGTAAAAGATGGAATTACGTACTGTGTCATTGAATATGTTGAAAAGTGTCTGTAGCACGTCGACATCAACGGATCGCTTCTCGGAGCTGCCGGTCGAGTTGGACAACTCGAACACTTCGCTGTGACGACTGCGGCCCGAGAAACTGTCGCGGACAAGGTCTGAACACAAACAAACAAACGACTGATGAAACCTGATAGATATTAATTCATTTGATTATTCACTAGGGCGTGCGATCACTCTTGACTTTCGAAAAAACAAACCTTTTTGAAAGGTTCGGTTCGAGGTTCGGTTTGTGGCAAAAATCAAGGTTTGCCCAACCTTACTAGTTGTCAATTAATAGTAAATAAAATAAATACTTCTAGTAGAATTTATTATTGTATAATAGAAGAGTCTTAAATACAATAAATAATTGCCTCCTCTTGCATCCTCCTAGTTCCTGTTGAGACGTCTTGCTCGTAAGTAAATTATATCTATTGGCAAGCACTGTGTCCAACTAAATCTGACCGCTGACCGGTACGGGTGGAATTATTGCGTAATGCATAGGCCTACCCAGGACTGCCAATCTCAAGTTACTGACCTAACCATTGCCCTGACATAGACAGAGAGAGAAAGGGATATACTACCCCCCCCCACTCCCTATAGTCTCTCGGAGTACTGTAACATAGACAAAAGATATAGATCTACAATAGAACTTCTTCAATTAGTTTCACTCTCGTACTTTTACTACCTGAGAAAGTTTTATTCATCAACCACACTCATATGGTCCATCATGTTACATGATGCTTTGGTAAGATTTTCACTTTATAATGTTTTTTTACTCACGTCCTCTGAAAATCGTACTAAAGGTACATTACCAAGAAGCTACACTCTTGTGGCAGAACAACACCAAATTTTCTCTGCACTTTCCTTGTTTTTATCCGAAATTAGCGCCGCCCCGAACCAAAGGGCTGGGTTTTATGAGGTGACAAAAAAGAAGGTAAGACTGAAAGTCAGTTTCATTCAACATTGTGTGACATGTCTCGGAGTACATCTATCCTCTTGGCATGTAATTTATAAATGAATTTAGCTATAATATTTAGACACTTCAATATTCTCGCTGAAAAAGAAATGAGTCCGCTGAAATGGTCGTTTGCGGATACATACCTATATTGTCTTCCATTTGAAAGTTGGCAAGTCCAAAGCACAGGAACAGGTCGAAGATGGACTTCAGCGCAAAAACACCGATCTCCGTATTCGCCTCTCCATTCGCGAGCTGGTAAATATGACGAGACGGTTCAGTTTAAAATTAAAAAATTACTAATTTTAAAAATTACCAATCATTTTCAAGCTAAATATAGTAACTGTTGTTCTATTACATACCATTGTCATTTATTACTTTTGTTCTCAAGTTATATGAGCAAGTTAATTTTCAAGTTCATATTTTCAATATGGCTGTTCTGATGCATACTATTGTCATTTATTACTCTTGATCTTACGATTTATGACTTTCAAGTTAAAACGCTAGGCCCTATGTGATTGAGAGTTTAGAAGGATTAAAAAACTAGAGTCTGTCGAGCATTTGAGGAAATCAATTAGCTCGTAGTACAGTATATGAACTGGTTGCTTGATTTACTTGGGTATAGAAGACGGCTATCTTCTGGGCAGCAAATTCTCTGTCCAACAGACAGAAACAGGCAAAGCACTTGAGACACCAAGCTCGCACTCGTGGACACGTCTCGCTCTAGAACAAACACAATCGGACATTCATTGAACTGAGACAAGCAGAGCTGTTGCTGGAGCGCTGGAATGTCATTCAGGAGCCTGGGTTTCGATTCTCGCCATGGTCGACGATCACAATTTTTTTTCCGTGGTTTCGCTGTTTGGATTGAGTGAATACTGGGAGGAACCTTAAGGGCAGGCCACTTTTCATCACCCCTTCCCATCATCTCATTCATCAGTCACCGATGACGCCAAAAGATCTTGGTCTTTATTACAGTGCGTCATTAAACACAATGTAAATTAATAATTCAACATTTCTTGATCACAGTTAAGTAGTATGGTTTCATTCAATACGCACAAATATTTTTCTACATTGAATACAAAACTTCAGACAATCATTATAACTAGGAAAACGCGGGATAAGCGTTGTGAGATAAGTTTAAAAGTATGGAGATCTAGAATTAAAAATATTCTGTCGGCTCAATCCACATCTACGGACCTTGGATTACTTCAAACGTTCAAAAACCTCACCCGCAACGTGTTGATATTTATAGTGCTCCAACCTGTCGCATACACTTTCTGCAAAACCAATTGATCCCAATACAGTATTCAATAAAATGTATAGGCCTACTTTTATTGCGTTTTCTTCGTTATTTCCCATCCGATTGTTGTGACAGACACTGAAAATATGCATGATCATGTGTTTTTCATATTCAGTGAAAATTTTAGAGCTTTTGAAAAAATGTCCAATTTCAAGTATTTTTCATCCCGGTTATTCTTATGGGGATTTTCCAAACTCTCCGATTTTTTAGAAAAAACCGTTGTATCAATTTTTCTGAAAAACAATCCCAACCTATTCTGTTGTGACACCAATATGTAGAAAAAGTTTCAAGTTGATTTTTTTTTCCCTGACCTGTATGCCGCGTACAAAATTTAAAAAAAAGACAGTTTCAAACGAATCCCAATTTTTTTCGGTATATGAAATGGAAACCTTTGCTACGCTCTTTCTTATGAGTAGGACAAAAACAGACAGGTTGAATTGCACAGAAAAAAGACAAGAAAAAAAATCAAAGAAAGAATGAACAAGAAGATCGAAAAATCCGTTTCTCCAACTCAAATGATTTGATAGTTCATTATCCCTGAACTTTACAGTTTACTATCAACAGTTTGTTAAATGAGTTACATAATAATTAGGCCTCTATTTACTTTGGAGTGGTGAGATCGCCCTTGTGATGCCCCGTCCGAACTCCGGATGATCGTATCTTGCATTCCTTGACGTTAAATAAGATGACTTTGTTTCATGTTTTCAATTTTAATAATAACACAAAACAGTACAGAATAACGACATGTGACCAACAATAAAATCTAAAATTCCGAAATCTCGCTCAAGCGATGCTAACAGTACTCACCGCGTAGAACCGTGACACAAAGTTCTCGTTGAGACTCCTCAGCTGCGGCGTGACGCACGTAACCGTCGGCGACTGCATCATCTCGTAGACGATGCTCAGACACTTGATCAGCGTCTCGGGATCATTGCTCTCCTGCCGTACCGGCTGCGAGTCGTGATCGCACGTGCTCAGTGCCTGGTTGACTTCCTCCAGCTGGCCACGCAACTCGCTCAGCTCGGTGTCGAGCTCCTGGGCAAGGGCGAAGTCTCTCACTTCGACGGCAGTCTCCTGGTCTGCCGCCACTTCCATGATGCGCATGCGGATGCGAGCTCTCTGCAACAAATACACATGCGTCTGTTGTCAATTACATGGATGTATATATTTTTAATGGAAGATGTTGACCCCACCAACAGAGGTGTACAAACTAGCGGGTTATAGGCCCTAATGAAACGATGATAGGTGAAGGTATGTTCAACAAGGATTCAGAGCAGTGCCTCAATTGTCTGATCTAAACAGATGGCTACCTCCACTGACATTCTCCTTGAGTAGATGATGAGATGTGGGAGAGTGGCTATACTTATATTCACAGAAGAACAAGGTGCAAACCACCTATGCGATAGTGCTGTGGAATAAGGGGACAGTCGCTTGGAACCTTCTCCGTTTGTAGATGAAATATTTAAGAAAGTCAATTTTTATTCTGGAAAGCAGGTCAAGTGACAAACATGAAACTTATCAAAAATATATAGCAAAGTTTTCAAAATTCAATACAGTGAAATTTCTATCTATCGTTTTTCAAGGGACCAGGAAAAATAAACCATCTAAGCAGGAAAATTATCCAGCCAGGAGAATTCAACATTGGTCAAATGGTAGTAGGGTAGAACAGAATAAACAATACAAGCAGAAAAACGATGGATACTGGAACGATGTACAGAGGTTCAACTGTATAACTTTGAATTAAAAAAAAAATCCCTCCACCTTTGTGTCAAGGTTTTGATGATGAAGTAATATATATCTCTATAATATATATCTGGTGTTTCCACCACTTCTTCTAGTGCAGACTCCTTATATTAAAATTAGTTACTGCCAGTTCCAACTTCTTCCTCCTCCTCTTCTTCACTACTCTGTTTCTTCCTCTTCCTACGAGTTCTCTCCACCGTTCTCTATCCTCCCACCATCTCTCGTCTACTGCTTCCTCCCATTTTTCTCCTTGATTGACTACCCCCAACCTGACTCCCTCTTACCACCTTTCTCTTGGTCTTCCAACTCTTCTCTCAGCTCCATTGTTTTCTGCTATCTCTACCATTGCTCTCGGTATTCTCTTCTCTTCCATTCGCCGCATATGCCCGTACCATCTGAGTCTCTCCCTTCCCATTTTGACTGATAACCTTCCCACTTCCACTTCATTCCTCATATTTCTGCTTCTCTTCTTCTCCATCTTTGTCACTCTTGCTATGCTTCTCACAAACTTCATTTTTGCTGACTCAGTTTTTTCTTCTCTCCAGCTCAATGACCATGCAACTATTCCGAATGTTAAAATAGGCAAGTAGTAAGCATTTTAAGTAAGCATCCAAGTATATAAATAGGCCCAAGTGATGATGAAAAAAAAAAATCATACCGTACCTTGACCTCGCTTACCTTCTTCGCATGTTGTGCGAACTCATGCTCGACAGCCTCGGAAACAACGGCCGTGGCTGCCTGATCGAGAGGCACGTGAATGTCGGAGATCAGTTCGGCCAGCTTCTGCAGCCGAGCGTTTACGTTCGGCTGGACTTTGCACATGACCTCCAGCAGGTGCGGTATCACACTGTTGTTGACCAGGCGGCTCACCAGCATGTCCAGCACCAGCTGGCTCAGGCTCGATCTGAACAACAGCAACAACAACAAATTAGCACATTTTATAAATACATTATTTCTGGTGATTCTTGATATTTTAGTCAAGGCATACTGAACTTGAATATAGCCATATTGAATCAACTTCATGGAATTTTTCTTCTTCTTTTAAACTGAAACCTAACTAAATTAGAAAAGAATTCAGAAATAAGATACGGTTTCCGTTCGGCGTCATTATCATGATTGATTGTTGAAGACATCATATAAATTATGAATTTATCAGCGGATTAAGATGTTGATGTACACCACGTGATTTGATAATCAAAGCCCACCAATGTTAAAACTATGTACCAATCTACCGGCCTTATCTCTGAACCTACCGATTGTGAGTAATCTAGCTGTAATACATACAAGGAACCAACTTCATTTACAAGATTACGTTTACGTCAGCTCAGTATCAGTCACCTGAAATGCCAATCTTTGATGGCCGCAGAAGGCTTGACGCATAGTTTCACATTACACACTATGAATAGAGCAGCGATTGGTGTTTAAAGTACAATAATCATGAAATAGAACAAGATTGAAAGCTGAGTGCAACCTCCAGGTAGGCTCGATTCATCTTAATAATAATAATAATAATAATAATAATATGTTTATTGGACAGATTGATCATACATAATGATATTGTCAATGTCAATTAGATAATGATAATATTATAAAAATTATTCACTGTACATTATTATAATTAATTTACAATATTCACAGTACAGAGTCAGATACATGTATAAAATGTACATAAATGCATTTACTTGAAAAAGTAGAAGAAAGAAAAACCAGATGTAATTTTCAGAGTATAACATTATTATAAGCCTAACAAAGAAAATTATTTTCAACGATCAATGAATTCATTAACAGAATAGAAACATTCGTCTAAAAAGTATTTCTTTAAAATATAATTAAAATTCTTACGTTCTTTTAACATCTTTATATTTACTGGTAACTTATTAAACAATTTTATGCCTACGCCACTAGGACCTTGGTAGTACATAGAAGTATGAAAATCTCCCTTTATCCTAGTTTCATGGTCATGTATATCACCATTTTGTATCGTCATATGTTGTTTGTTGATGACATACATAATTACACTGTATATATATTCACAAGAAAGGGAAAGAATTCTGAATTTAATAAATAATGGTTTGCATGAATCTTTGTAAAAAACACCAGGCGTAGTTGGATCAAAACTCGCACGGGCTAGATACCTAACAGCTCTTTTTTGCATTACAAAAAGTCTTGGTCTTGTATTACATTTGTATTTGTATTGCTTACCTGCCCATCTCGTCTGCCAGATCGTATCCTTGCGTCATCTTTAGCAGTTCAATTGTGACCAGAGTGTGTTGCTCGCTGCATTCAGGCACCACCTCATTATCCAGAACACACCTGGAACCAATGAGTTACAACGTACAAGTCACAGGTAAGTGTAGAAGACTAAGAAAGAACTAAGACTAGAACTAGAACTCCCACTAGAACTTTCTCCTGCCCAATACTAGCTAAGCCCACGATTATATCCGTGCAAATCTCTTCATTCTGAATAATTGATTATACCCTACTAATAAAAATACTTCTTTACATCCATAGTATATAATTATACTATAAACTTCAAGTTGCATACATGTATTCAAAATATGTAGCATTCAAGCAAGCGAGAACCAAAAGATTTTTTCATCTTGAATTCTACAGTATTATTCTGATGCATAAGTGAAGTACCGTATTGTCCCGAATGTAAACCGAGGGTTTTTCTCAAAATTTTGAGCCCAAAAGTCACCCTCGGCTTATATGCGAATCTCAGCCTATAATCGGTCAAAATTACGTTTTTTTCTCATTTTGATTCCAGGGCGTGTTACACCTGCACACTCATAACAACGAAATCAACTTGAAACTGTGAAATATCCACTAAAAACACTTTTAATAAATGTTTTATCACGAAGAAGCATGATTTTCCCAATTTCTATCATTTTTATTTGACGCGCGTAATAACATAAGCACGTTGAGCTCTTAGCTGCATGGTGTGTGTGTGTGTCATCTTACTGCGTGTGATCTGACCTTGACGAGCACGAGACTGCTGCTTAGTGAGAAAAAACACTCGTTCGTCCGACTCAAGACGGCAGAGCGCCAATGGAAGCCGGCCATGACTATAGCGTGAGGCCCTTCTCACCGATTTCTCACAAGTAATTTCGGCCAGTGGCAAAGCTTTCTATTGCGCGCAATACGAAATTGACAAAATTCTACCCCGGAGGCGGGAAGAGAGATGATTTACGTAGAAAAGGAGAGTATTCCTTTTTTCAATTATTGGTCTAAAAGTTTGGGAGGTCGGCTTATATTCGGGACAATACGGTATATCTGTGTATTAATAATTTTTGTCAACATATTTTACCTCAACATATTTTAGCATAGGCCTAACAAATAAATATGGAATAAGTAAACAAAAATACACAATAGGCCTACTTATTGAAAGCAGAAACAAGCTCAATTATAAAAACTGTAGAAGGCTATGTGGCCTTCAAAATTAAGAAATATTGACCTAAACAAGCTACACAAATTGAGGTCAAAAAAAGTATTCTGATGAAAATCTGTCTTACTGTCTAATGTACGCGCAAAATGGCGTGAGATCGGGCAGGATCAAATCGACCGATTCGTCGAGCCCCTCGCTCCGCAGATGCACCACCAGAGAGCGCCACAGGAACGCCTTCTCAGTGCCGAGCTTGGTCCACAGCTGATCGACCGGCACCACCTTGCCATGCAAGTGCTGGTTCATGTAATCCAGCAGGCTGTCGAGGGAAGCATTTCTGAAAGAAACCGAGACCAGCAATTAGGTTACGACTATCGACGATCAATAATTTTAGCCATAGACTTACAGAATATTGTTGACAACACTAAATAAGTAGGCCATTATTGATACTAGATTCATCAGATATTGTTGTAATACTGATACTATAGGGACAACAATGTCTCCCACATTTAATTCTCAAATCACACCTTCAGTATTAGGTAGTTCATATGAATTGGGTGTTCCATCTCTGTGTTCTACTACGGGCTCTCCACTATGATTAGGCCTTTCTCTACTCATAAATCTCGGTAAGCTGCTGTTCTTTCTTTCCCTTTCACCCAATTCATATATTCAGCCTCAGGCTTTTCTCTATAGATTCAGTATTGGTTCATTTTGTTTCCCCCCACCTTTTCTTGTTGCTATGGTAATCTGACAAACACGCTATACATTAAGAGCGCATGGGAGTCGATTGAGTCAAATATTAGTTTGTTGATGATAGCTTTCGAGCGGTATGAGATATCAAAATTCCAATAAAGAGGAAACACAGATATCTGTAATAGCTTCAGGATGGTGTGAAATATAATTATAAAATTCATGTCGCATCTTTGTTAAACGTATACGGAAAAAAAGTTTTTTTTTCTAGCTGTAGACGCTTGACAATTATGCGATGAGTTGAATAGTTTCAACTTATACCATCTTGAAGGCATTAAAAGTATCTGTGTTTCCTCTTTATTAAAATTTTGATACCTCATATGGCATACCGTTCAAAATTTATAAACAAAAAACTGATATTTCGCTAAATCGACTCCCATGGACTCTTAATCATTTTTATAGGTCTAATGATTCAAGATTCAAGCTACCTACTATAAAATACCGTATAGAAAGTGTAGTCTACCGGTGGTGTATTAGGGTTGTTTTGTGCGTAAAAATGATAAATTTTAGGAAGACAAGCATCCTCTCAATGTCTTTTCAACCTTTGTTAACAGGTGTGCACTGATGTTGAAGCTAGTAACTACTAATATCCACCAAATCAAAATACAAAGAGTGAATCTACTATAAAATTCAGAGTGAGATTATAGCAACGAACTTGTTCAAGCACGTTTAATATGGATGAGCATTGTAAATGAAGATTTTATGATTAGTGCTTACTTGATCAGAGCATCCAGAGCTAATTGACCGGCGAGTGCGCCATTGGTTGATCCCAGATCTATGCAACGCAGAAAGCGCAAGTATTCTTTGTCGAGGCATGCGAACCAAGCTGGAAGCAGAATCGTTTCTACGCTGTTGCGCACCACAACTGAAAAAACATAATTAATTATTCCTGCTTCACAACCCGCATAATCCGTTCCCTCCCATCTTCGTGCCAACCCTCAGAGTTAAGACGCTGGGAGCTTGCTCACCAGTGGATAACTAAGTCTCGCTTCGCCCCAGGTCTCAACCTTAGGTAACTCATCCCTGCTACTTCTTCTGCCTTTCATCTCAACTTTTCAACCACACTGCACAGCTTCTTTTAGCCCCCTCTCACACATCCAACCAATACCCCCCCCTCACTTCGTTTTATATTTATTGTTTTCTCCCCCTTTTCTCCCCTCCCCCCCCACACTTTCACCCACCCACCTGAACAAGCAGCCTTCATCAGTTCATCACTCTCTACTCTACTGTGACCATGGCAATAGCCGAAACATCGAAACCTCGTGTAACTTTCATCTCTATGTGTTCTATCAACGGGCTCTACACTATGAGTAGGCCTTTCTCTACTCATAAATCTTGGTAAGCTGCTGTTCTCTCTTTCCCTTTCACACAATTCATATAATTCATCTTACTTTCTTATTCGTACCCTTTTTTTATTGGTGCTCAACGGCCCCGCCATTAGCCGGGCTATATAGAGGGACCAAAGGAGTAGCTGAGAATGTGATAATTAGGTGATGTTGGGTGAAAGGACATGTGCAAAAACCTGTGCCTACAGTGGTAATCGAACTCGCTCCCGTGTGACTTCAGAATTCAAAGCAGGCTTCAACTGTGAGTCAAACGGACGGTTCGTACCAACTCTTAGAGTGACTCCAACAAGGAGTGCAAGGGACCACTAATAGAAAGAATGAAGTGACACGATAAGCCGCACAGAGAATAAGTAAAGCAAAGACTTGGGCAGCTAGCTGTAAACGCAATATGTAACGGGTGTCAAAATATCGTCATATGATTGATAACATCTTTTGACGTGAATATTAAATTATCCTAATTATTCAATTTATATAGGACTGCCTACAATCCACGGGAATCATTCATACTTCCAAAGTATAATGCTTTTTTAATAGTGTTGGATCTTCCACCTTCATTTGGATGTGTGCTTTCGACTCCTTACCCTATAGCCGAGGTTATTTGGCGATACGAATGATGTTTATCAGTCATCATGCAGCCCATCAGAACTCGAGCCCAGCTTGACTTCAGTTTCTAAAGCAGAGCTTTAGCTGACCAAGCCATAAAGAAGGGAGGATGGGGGTATTAACTTGTAGCTTCAGTCTGACGAAGGCCAGTATTGTTGAAAAATATCTACGTGAGGTGACATTACAATTAAAGTCACAGCCAGTAGGCCTATCTATCGGTCACTGTTCAATGAGCATTGAATTACCGGCAGGATCGCGGAGCCCCTGCATGAGAATATTCTCTCGGCAGGACATCCGCATCGAGTTGATGTGGATCCTGGACAAGACGAGGTACGCATCACGTCGGACCTTATCTCTGATGTCCAGGTGGCGCGCGTAGATGGCCGGAATAGTGACCTGCTGGGACCAATCAAAACCTTTGTAAGACATGTAACTGATCGCTTTCAAGCTGCAAGCGTTTTTCTGTGCACACTTCAGTGCATGCATCAGCAGGTTTATAGAACAGACTACATTTGTAGATTGGTTGGTGGATAGAATAACTTTCTAGTTCAACTAGTTATTTTTTAGCAGAAGACTATATAACAAAACTTACCAAGGAAGCTGTGGTAGCTCTGGTAACAACTAACTTCTAAGTGAGTCTACAACCATCTTCTAACAAGAAACAATATTTCACTGATAACTAATTGTGTCATTTAGCTACTCAGCTGTCTAATATTCAGGGGCCTAGTTGGTTACTTATTAGTACCAATGCTTTTTAGCATTCATTATTTATAAGACAGTGAAAAGTAATATAATGATAGTGTTCATTGACACCTTGCTCTTTTGTGCTTTATGCACTAGACATACATATTACTACTATTATTATTATAAAATTATTATTTATAATCTTATTATTTAATTATTAATCTTTAAATGATAAGGCCTTTAGTCGTACAGCATACTTCACATTATCAAACAGCCACCAGAAGAGTGACCTTGTAAAAGAGTTGGTTTTTTAAATGTGTTTTCAAGAAAAATCGAAATTGATGCAATTTTCCTATCACCATATATTCTTGCTGGCTTCATTAATTTTACTAAAATCTGTTCCCATCAAATTCATTGTTGCATACCATCCATCATCACACCAAGCACCAAGGAAACAGTTATTGATCTAGTTATTGAGCTAAGATATTGACCTGAGATCGTGCAATACATTGCAGTATGCTACAGCGTACGTCTGGGCTAGGGTCGTTCTCCAAATGGTACAAGAATTCTGCAGAAAATAACAACAATAACAGGTTAGTATATTTTTTTCAAATGTACAAGTACACCAGAGTAACGTCAGATGTGACAATAGTGAAATGTAGAATCTCGGTAAAGTAAAGCGACAAGAAAACTTGCAAGGATACGGTAAATTAATCATAAATTATCATTAGAACTTATAGTAAGTAATTGTGTAAACTACGGTACTGTTAGCACTAAAGGACGCTGTGATAGAAAGAAAATCAGTGGAGAGTATTTTTAGGGGGACGAGAATGGGGTGCAAAACACTTACGGTTCAGTGAAAAGCGAAGTGTCATTAAGTGTGAAGGAAGAACTCGATGCGTTGGTTTAAGTAAGGTAACTTACCAGTACTGCAGTAATGGGATGAGGAATAATCACTTGGGTATGACTATGAGGAAATAAACTTATTGCATTACACTGATAATGATCTTGATCTTCTGATCTTGTCACATGAACCTTTTGTATAAGTGAGAAATCATTGACTAGTGCTCCAGTGCTCATGTGCCAAGTGATTTGATTTCAATTGATTTTCGACAACACCTGTTTGGTTATCAAACAGTAACCCCAACATACATTCTATATTATTCAAATCAGGCAATAGCCTACCTTTAATGACCTTGCAGTTAGAATCGGTCGGTTCTTGTAGACGTTGCAAGGCAACAACAGCTTGCGCACGAATAGGTGGCGATTTATCCTTGAGACGTACATTCATAGACAACAAAATACGATCGGCCAGCCACTCGTCTAGCCCAGCTTCCTGACCCAGACCAGACATTAGCAGGTGCACAAATTGAACAATATGAAACCTGGTGTTCGTATCATCGGCATTGCTGTTCTGAAAACGCAGCAATTACATAACTGATCAGCACATCACAATACATATGTCCAAGTTTTTCATTTCCATTGTAGGTTTCTTGGGTTGGGTTGCCAATTCATATTGCTTGATCCATTTTCATTTTCATTTTATTATTCATTTCATTTTTTATTATGTAATGTTTTTCACGATACATGGATACATAAATATAATCTAATAACTTCTTATTATTGAAAAACAGAACCCACATAAGCCGAAGCCTGTGTGTGGGAAAGGAGGAAAAGTTGATACACTCGAATAAAATATATACCAAGAGGGAACGGTTATTAATATAATATCGGTAAATAGATGTGTATAAGCTGGGTGAATTTCATGTATTTAGAAAGAGAAGGTTGAATTTGATAGTAAATTATGATTCATGTTAGAAATTTAGGATGGTTGAAACCAAATGTTATTGAGGTTTAGTTCAATTAGACTGTTGTGGTCCTAATAGTGCCCAATTATGATCAAGACAGTGACTAATTATCGAAAAGAAAATTCCAAAAGTCATGTCTAATGTCGTGAAGCCAGCGAATCAATTTGTGCTTGAATGAATTATAGTTTATTGATGAAGTTATGATTTTAGGTAAATTATTGAACATTTTTGGACCAAGATATGCACTTTGCCTTTGCCCTAGTGATGTCAACATTTTAGGAATTTTCAATTGACTATTTTCTGTCGACCATTCAAATGGACATCAAATAATGATTCAATTTCATTTTTATACGCAATATATAGCAGTTTTCCACGTAATCGGGATCGTAATAGGCCTAATTCCAAAGAATTGAGTGGTGCAAGTTTAATCACCAGACAAACAGAAAATTACAAGCACATCCTAATTTATGTCAATTGACAACTTACATCGAGCAAGAACGTGAAGATCTTGACCAGAAATGGACACAAATCTCCGCTCTCTTCTTCGTCCTCGTTTTTATTCACTGCTAAACAAAAACCGCAAGCAAACTCCAAAGTTCTGTGGCCGTTACCATGCTTGTCGCTAGCTTTGAATGGTACTTTAAGGCAAGAGGTAAAGGCTGCTGTGAACTCATCTAGAGGCAGCTATGAACAAACAAAACATTACTTATTATAATATCATTGAATATACCAACTGGTTCCTGATAATACACTCTAAAGTCTAAATGCATACAGATAAGCCACCTGTTAGTGTTATCATACTAGAACCTGATACATAATACTTTTGATTTTGAAACTAAAAAGGGTTCTTGTGTTTTAAAATAAAATTAGGAATCAACATATCATTTTCATTTTCATATCATCAACACATCATTATGTCCTAGGTTTTTCCAACTTCTTTACAGACATATGAACAGTCTAGTTCGGCAAGTTTTATAGAAATGACTCAAGTTGGTCTACGGGCCTAGGGTCAGCGCCCCGATTTTCGGCAATAGGCCTAGTGCACTTCTGTCAACTAAAGAATTTATTGTACATAGCTGTTTAGCTTACGTCATCAATGGGGTGCATTTATACGCGAAAGGAGATGTTGACGTCATATTTTTATGTCAAATTCAGTGTGGGTGCCTTCAGAAATTCAATATTTTGAATATCATATTTTAAATAATTTTGTAAAAAAATTACATTGCTTCTATTACTGGCCACTCTGATCGGTTTGCAGCCACGCTTCCAACAGATTCCAGCTGACCGCCATTGTAAGATTGATTCACCATTGGGTGTTTTGACGATTCTTTGTAGTGCCGAGTGTGTAATTATTATGCGGCCGCCATTTTGTTAGTACTAAGTGCACTTGAACTGATTTTGCAGGGTTATATATCAATATATCTCCTAAACTATTGAGCTTTCCACTGCCATACAATATTTGTGATAAGAGAATAAGATCAAGGAAGCTGTTACAAAATTAAAACAGATCATTTTCAAAATCTGTCAGTGACAGATGAGCAATAATCATCCCGTGACCGAAAATCGAAGCCGGCCGAGAAACGGGGCGCTAACCCTACCCTTTTTTTTGTCAAAAAAATAATAAAGTTCAATAAAGTTTCTACACACAGTACAAGTGTTTTTTTTATAATGTCATAAGACTAAGAGTTGAAAGCCCTGTCACCATGAGAGAAAATTCTGAAAAAGAGGATAGGCTTGTAACGTCAGGCATTGAGTAGGCCTATATACTCAGAGCCTCAGGGCAAGGCCGGACCATTGGCCGGACGTTTGGAGGCCCGATAAAAACAAGTTGGTAAACCAGCTAGTTTGGACATTGAGTTTGTAGACCTAGTTAAGCCATTGAATGGTTAAACTAAACTAAATTATCCTTAGGCTTATTGCCTACCTCATTGTAGATGCTCATTAGCTTGGCAATTAATGATGCATGTGATGTTTTCGAGAACTGTGCTCTAGCAAATACTTTGCTAACTAAAATTATGTTTTTCATTTCCTTGTCAGTAGGTTTTGGTCGTGGACTGGCCACGGCAACAGCAATCGCTGCTTTAGGTTTTCTGGCCCTGGTCGGTCTCTTAGTATTATTTTCCATGGTGTCAGGATGTCGAACAACAATGTGAGGTGGTCCTTTGCTGAATTAACATAAACATAGAAATATATAATTGAGGTTAGGTATCTGGCACATAGATATTTAGATCCAAGATGAAGCTGGAGATAGAGCTAGGGCCGTCTTCGCTAGGGCATTGAGTTTGTAGCAGTAGGGAATGGCTAGGGCACTTTTTTACTCAATGGCTAGAAGTCTAGGCTAGCTGAACCTTCGGGTAGGCCTAGGCCTGTAATAATTTCACCATCGAAGATTTGGATTACGAAAGATTACTTACGTTTTTGATTCAACTACGACGTTTCACAAAAAAACTTTAATTAAATTACATTTAAATGTAATAACTGTCAATCCTGTCACACAAATACAACGGACGGCACGTCAATAAACAATAATCTGGCGGGAGAATTTCACTTCTGGTTATACCAACGCAACAACTGTACAAAATCTTGATACATGGCCTTGGAGACTAGTCTATTAGCCAGTGCTATACTTTTATTCAATCAAGAAAACGCAGTAGTATGATATATATTTATTTAGCAAATGCTATTTTGAAAGCCTATAGTTATTGAAAATTCATGAGATTGGAAAATACGAATACAATAGCAAAAGAATGTTAACAATAATGTATAAAATGTTGCATACATTAGTGAGTAATATTTAAATACTTAAAACTTGAATTAGTCTTCAAGCAAGTCACAGAAATGTAACTTCAGATTGGGATTATTGGCTCTCCTAGTTTTATTATCTTACATTACAACAATCTCTTCAAAATCTAGGTAAACTGTTGCGATTCCTTATAACTATTGGTATTCTATTATACAATCTCATACATTTAATGAATATACTATTTTCCTGAACGAAACGTATTTTCCTGAAATTTTCCTTGAACGCGAAAACGTGAAACGTATTTAATTTTCGTTCTTTATACATTATTTTTATTTCTTAAATTATATTTTTGTACTTCATTACAATACTTTGAATTTCTACATAAGTAATAAGAAGCCAAGTTATTTGAGATCTTATGAATAAAACAGAGAGTATTAAGCACAATTCGCTGCTTAACCGTTAATCAAGATAACGCTGTATACAGCTTCTTTATTGAAGTTAATTTACCTACATTTAAAATATGCTACGCATTGCTTTATTTTGGAGTTTTCGATAATCAATTTTTTTTTGATAGTTAGAAAAGATCATAACTGCAACAGTCAATACGAAGGGCAATAATTGACTGATATAAATTGATTTTTGACTGTTTCAGGTAAACATCCATTGGCTTGTCTGAATAATCCAATCTTCCTAGTCATCTTTTTCAAAAACTTAATCTTCGTGAATCTTAGAATTGGGGTTTTCATCTATATAATTACACCTGAATATTTGATTTCTTCAACTATTCTAATTTCAGCTGTCCCTATTTTGAGCCATATCTTATCCAAACTGGGTTTATTCATATGTCTAAGTTATCTAGAACAGAGAACCATTGTCTTGGTTTTTGAAGAATTAATTTCCGTTTTATTCAACTGAAACCATTCTTCTACTTATCTCATATCATCTTCAAGCAAATCTTTTACTATACTGAGATCCCTATTACGAGTCACAATTGAAGCATCATCTGCATATAATGTCCACCAGTATTCTCTAGAATTTTTCTTAAATCATCAATATATATATATATATATATATATATATATATATATATATATATATATATATATATATATATACATATATATATATATATATATATATATATATATATATATATATATATATATATATATATACATACATATATATATATATATATATATATACATATATATATATATATATATATATATATATATATATATATATACATATATATATACATATATATATATATATATATATATATATATATATATATATATATATATATATATATATATATATACATATATATATATATATATATATATATATATATATATATATACATATATATATATATATATATATATATATATATATATATACACATATATATATATATATATATATATATATATATATATATATATATATATATAATGAATAGCAGAGGCCCAAGGAATGATCCCCAATATCGCTTCTTGAACAGTACTTGTTGTGTAAGGTGATATGAGCGAGTTAAATTTATGTGCAAATACATCCTTGATACAATTTTGATTTTGAAACCATTAACATGCGAGTCATGCACTCACTCATCACTGACTTCCTTATGAGCTTTAATTCATATTCTACCTGCTGATTATTTTAATCATGATGAAACACAATTAGTTTTAAAAGAATTTTACCCATTGATCCTCCATTTTGTTTTCACAGCGACTGATCTATGTGAAACTTTGTAGAATATTTATCATTCTTGGAGAAGGTACCAACTGTACTAAAATCCAACTGTCCTAAAACTCGACTTGTCCTTAAAGTACTACTAAAAAAAAAAAACTGTACTAAAAATCAACTGACCTAAACGTCTACTTCTTTAGCAACAAATCCATAAGTTGAAGTGGGAGGTTTGACTCCTCCCCCTCAGAAATTTCATTCGACACAACAAACCTTACCCACTTAACCTCAACCATCACTAGAGCCTATAGAAAATTTGATGGGTGGTAACGGTTCTGACTTCTGACTGCTCTAATATCAATCAATCAATTTTAAATCATTTTATTCTTGAATCTTATAAATAATATAATATAAATAATATAAGTAAAATGAAATTAATAATTTATGATACTTATAAATAGAACACTCATGAATAATCAAAATAATAATGATGATACAAAGTAATGGATCAATATAAACTATATAATAATATATGACAAGTAGAAATAATATGGAGTGTATTGATGTAATATGGTACTATTTTTTTATAATTATTACTTATATAAATTTTGCAACTATATTTCAAATATTTCAAATGTTTCAAATGGAATTCTAAATGTGTATATAAGATTCAAGAAACGCTATCATTAATATAGATTCAAATAATTCGTATGATACAATTTGGAACAATAAAATCATCTAATCTAATATAATCTAAACAATTTGTGAAGGGGAGAAAAAAAAACTCCAATTAACTTCTGGTTATGTTGCTCAAGAAATAAACATTTAGGTCAGTTGGTTTTTAGGTCAGTTGATTTTTAGTACAGTTGACCAATCACCGATTCACATGAAATTCACACACAATTTAATTCAAATATATAATCATTTCAAATATACACTCTGTGCAAAATCACAAAATAAGAGACCAAACAGCCATATCAAGATTTTGTCCTTAAATAATATGTTGAAGTCAGGTTTCCCTCATACTAGGCCTAATTGCCATACAAATATGAATTCTCATTTGGTCCATGCAGTCAATTATTGAAGCTAATTTAAGTACTCGTTGATTGTAATTCAAACAAACGATTCATTTAATAAAGATTGATTTTTTTCTCATTTTTAAATAGATTAAAACTCTTGACTGATTTTATCGACTGTTTGACTGTATTAAGTATTATAAATTTTACTTAGAATGAATGAATGAGAAATATTGAGATTTTATGGTATTTAAGGGTATTTATAGGTATTATTTAAGCCATGCAATTCTTATAAATTAAAATTGCGTATGCAATATCAACAATAAATGGAGATATACGCCGCAGCACTCGTCATCCTTTACATTATCGAAATCTATTGAATTGATTTGATCGGATTCAATCAAATTTCGTGGCAAACAATTTATTTGTATATCCATTGAGTATCCTAAAACCAATAGGAGAGATAATGTGAGAGATCTATATACATATAGCCTATATCCCATCCAACTTATAGTCTTATACATAATAAGAGAGATGAACCTGAAAAAATATTTTATAAATCGTCAACACCAAATGCCAAAATTCCACGAACGAACTGCATGATATTTTCATCCAATTACTTCTATTACCATTCGAAGAAGTCAAATATAGGACTATAGGTAAATAATAATCCTCGTATTAGGTATTCATTTATTTACAAACCGTGTTTAATGATGCCGAGTTTTGAGTGAAATGGAGCGAAAGATTCTGTTCCATTCAACTCCGTTGAACTCAATTATTGTTGCCGTAGATTGTGCATGAGTTTTATGAGCTGCACGTAATCACATTGTTTGCCCAGTTCTTCTTATAATGATGAGCGACATAGCCTCGTCGTTGACGCGTCGTTAAAAAAACAATATTCATTCATTCGTAAGCGATGAGAATCACTAATAACGACCTTTTTCTGAAGGTTATTTTGAGGAGTAACTTATATTCGTTGTAGATGAGATTATTCTAGACAAACGTATGAAATATGAATATGTGTTGGATACATTTATAAGAGTATAATACATATACACATAGACACAGAGACACATATAGACACATATAGAGTATATATACATATATGTACATATATGTATATGTACATATAGAGTACATATAGACGGTATAAGTATAAGTAGGCCTATAAGTATAAGTTTGATAAGTAAGAGCATAAGCTGTGGTAGAAGTGTAATATTGGTAGTATACTTGTGGTAACTTTTAGTTGAATGAATGAATGCAAATTCAGGTCACGATCGAGTAAATAATGTCAATAATTAATAATTGAAAATTAATTGATTGAAAAAATGAAACAAATATTACACATGAAATGAAATTAAGATATACAAGTAATATAACTAACTTACTGATAGAAGAAGAAAGGCGGATTCGGAAGGAAAAAAAAAAAGATCGCGGTTTAAAAAACTGAGAAGCAACGATCAATGAGGAGAACAAAGATTCGCACAAATCTTACAGTTTTTCAAATTTTTTTTTTTTTTTTCAAATCAACATTTATCATTATAACAAAACACTTGTTATTATCAGAATTACAAATCATTATAACAAAACACTTGTTATTATCAGAATTACAAATAGTATCTAAAACTAAAACAAGGAAAATTTTTCGATCACATTGACACTCAAATGAAAAGAAAAGAACAATGAGCGGAAATAATGAAAAATAATAAGTTGTAATAATGAGAATAAAATTGATTTTTTTAAAGAATAATGATACCCACATAAGCCGAAGCTTGTGTTTGGGAAAGGAGAAAAAATAAGTATGAATCAAACAACAAATAATGACCTTGAAATGTGTGGGTTTCGATAAGAATAGTGATATGAGAATTCAAATATTGAGAACCAAATTAGTGAAGCGATACAAAAACATTGAGTATACTTATTTCAAATTAGTGACAAAACAAAGAAAATGAATGATGAACAAACATACCAACATAACATAAGAAACAAACTCATAATTAATTGCTCTACAATTTACTGGAAAATAATTTTGATGTATTAATTTAAATGAGATTTTCTAAATATAGAGGGTTCACTTGATGGACAAATAACATCATAATTTATTCTTTTCATTGGGATGGGAAGATCGCATTTATTGAACCCCGTCTGATTTTCGACTTTCCAAATTTTCGATGATAATATATAGAAGAAAAAAATTAATAGATGTCATGGAGTTGAAGTGAAAATGGTATTTGTGGTGGTATTTTCAAACCACTAGAAACCTCTATTATGATGGCCGACCATGGCGGAAATCGAACTCCGGTTTCCTGACTGACGCTCCCAGCGTCCTTTCACTATAATCCACTCCTATCAGTTTTTCTATAATAATGTCATTATATTTCTCCATTGTGATTGGACACAGATTTTAACCCTCGACCCTCGGGTTCAACTAAATTACAGATTGATTGATTGATAAACAAATATAAATCTATTTTAATTGCATCGATTAGGTAAGCTAATTACGTACGTATTAATAATTCCTTTGTCACCCGATGCGGTTGATTATTGCTGTTGGCGAATGGCGATGCATATTGTGATGTACCACAAAACAAGAAAACATGAACAGCAATCACGAGTGTTGCATGAGCTATAGTTATGATCACGAGACTTGAAGGTGGTAATCACCAGTGTGCTAGTGGTGTGTGATGGGGAGACGATCGATCGGAACCTTTATCTGGCGTGGTTGCAAGTATGGTATACTTCACTTCAGCTATAGGTTGGCTTGGCCACTGCACATTCGAGATAATATATATATATATATATATATATATATATATATATATATATATATATATATATGATATATGATTTGACAGAAAACTTCATATATATATATTTGTAATTTATTTTCCAAATGAGCAAGAACGCAAAAACTGATTGAAATCTCCCCATCTATCTAAAACACATGACAGAAAGTGTAAAAGTATTTTAGAAATAAATATTTTGAATTTTTTTTCACAACCAAACAACGACAAACATGCGAATGAACAAACATGATATTTTGAATACTTTCTAAGTAAAACTGTGTCGAGCAGATAATTATTAACAACTATAAAATGAAGAGAAACGTATTTCGGATGATTAGCGTTGTAGTGCTATTATGCGTACTTCGACACAGAAAATAATCATACGTTCCTGTTTCAAAAAGGAAACTGGAACGCCGTTCCGATGAGTTCCGAAACACATTGATCCATGCTCTCGTTGAGTATATTGGGCTTCTTTCGAGTGACGTAAAACAGAATAACTACTTGTAATAAAATGGACAACAATGTCTCCTGGAATACTCGCAAAAAGGCTTCGGTATAGTTGGTTTTACCTCCCATTTTCTAGTTGATGTGGTATCCTATCACAAATAAGCTATCAAACTTTCAAAGCTCCCATTAGATCATCTAACCGGAGCCTAATGTAGTCGATCTAGGGAACTTTGTTCCAATTAATCAATGACAGACTTTGAAATGCAGATCGAGACAGCCAACAATCGAATTGCGAGTTAGTAGATAACTTAATTACTTAATTTTCTATCCATATTAAAATAAAACACGAGGTTTCTCATCAATTTGAATGAATAATTAATATATTATTTACATGTGCTATTTTCATTTGAAATTCAAAACGTAATGTAATTAAAACGAACGTTGAAAAGATCCGACAAATGAATGCATATTCTATTTTCAAACGTATCCAATCAAGTGGGTGACTCGCTTTAGTACAGTCCGTATTTATTGGACATTGTGGTATCCACATCGTATAGTCACAATGGAAACACTTGAGCAAATGGAAATCCTTTCAGAAATCCTCGAGTAATCCTTTCGCTGCAGTGAAATGGCATTTCCCATTTTTCTGTGGTGATACATGGGTGTCTTTGTGGGAAGAGAGAGTGGGGTGTGAAAATATTACATTTATTTATATATAAATATATTTATTATGAATATTAAAAAAAATATTGAAAATATATAAATATATGTATATTTTCATCTATATTATTATAATAATAATATTGTGAATGTCTAATTATGATCTATACTATAATGGAAAGTGTGATTTAAGAATGAAATCGCTCCAAGGAATTTGTTTCTGCCTGTTTAGGCTATGGTCTTGTTCATTATAGGTAAAACAGCAGTTTCAGTATTTTGCGCACTACGCTGTACCCACGAAAGATGAAGGAGCTAAACACTGTTGTGCTAGTTTTTTTTATATATATCGGGCTCAACGACGCACTCTACTGGTGACTACGATCTATTGGCATCGGTGAATGATGTTTGAGATGATAGGATGATGAGATGAAAGGTTATTTTATTAGGTGTTTTGGATGGTGGGAAGGAGTCGGTCGTGGACTGTTGTTACAGAACCATCCCAGTATTGACCTGAACGACAGAAGGAAACCACGAAAAACCCCTGTCAGGATGGTCGACCATGGCGGGAATCGAACCCCTGTCTCCTGTATGAAGGTTCAGTGTATTAACCACTCGGCCACATGTCTCATGTAGTGTTGTGCTAGTTGTGTGATGCTATAGGTTAAACGGTCAATCGAAACTTATCTTCTTTTGAGGATACAAATACAAGCATTTTCACAGTAATGAGAAGGGATTTGATTTTTGTTGGTACTATACGAAATTATAAAAACAATTTCATCAATAAATTGGCTTACTAATTACCATTGTTGCACACAACTTTCTTTCAAGAGACTGAGAAGGCCTATACTAGGAACCGCAATAAATATCTGGAAGGCGGTGTATCATAAAGTTTTGGTGATCATACGCTCGTTAACTATATATGAAGACCATAAAATAAGCAAACAGCAAACTTTGAGCATAAACTAACTATACCATAAGCATTTTTAATTAAATACAGATTTTGTATGTATTCACATACTACCACTATGTATTTACATAATTTATACCAGATGTATGGTAACTAAAATTAAGAAATCTTGCTTGGCCGTGATCAATGTTTTTTTAGAAAATTAATAATTATGATTGTATGTATTTTTATGATTTGCTTCGACAAACGACCCCACTAACAGCTAACTTGTATGGGAGATTCTTACAATTATACTCACATTATGTTCTCTCTCATTTAGCAACATAAAAATAACTGCATGTGACTTCTTAATTATATTTCTATGAAGGTCGATGTTTTTACCGATATACGTTTCCTATGTTTGTACTGCTCGTATTTAATAAGTCTTCCACTCTTCTTACCCGCTCCCTTACACACTTCACCATTACCCCGGAATCCTTGCATCTCTTTCATCGGTAATTAAAAGAGTACTGTTCCCTGATTGGTCCTTGCTGGTAATGACGTCAGACGCAGTGCATTGTTATCTTTAACAATAACAAGTAACAACAGAATTGCGTTTGAAGAAGTGAAGAACACATGAATAGGGAATTTGTCACCTAATTGTAAAGTCACGTTAACTCTGTCACAGACTTATTAGTCACGTACTGCGACGATTGGATCAGTCGTTTGAGCACTGAACTATCATTCAGGAGACCGGGGTTTTCCAGCCATTGGTTGATCATCTGAACTGAAGATTTCATGGTTTTCCTCAGTCGTTCAAGTGAATACTGTGATGTATGTTTAATATCTATACGGTCATCCCCTTCCTATCATCCCAACATACTGAATTAATTTATATATATTTATATTGAGTTTTCACGACCCACTGTGATGATGGTTAAGATCTATTGGCGTCGTATGAATGATTAATGAGATGATGGGATAATCACATAGAGATTTCTTATAGTTAATGGGAAGGATAGTGGGAAGGAAGCGGTCGTGACCTATATTGTATAGGAACCATTCTAGTATTAGCCTAGACTACAGAGGGAAACCTCGAAAAAAAAAATGGGAAGAAGGAGGGTGGCTGGGATCGAACCAAAGACAAAAACTTCATGCTCATATCACGTGTGCATCGCATCATTTAGATTACACATCAATATTTTATTTTATTATCGATAATATCCATTTATATTTTCACATTAACTACTTTTTGGTGGAAGTGCCAGGTTTTTGTCGTTTAAATCTGACTTACCGTTCTGTTGTCATTTATGGCCTATATGTATTGAAGTTTTAATTAATACTTATTTCGTATCATGTGAATAAGTATTGGAGAAAATAATATAATATATTGCTAATTGAATATTAATAAAATGAATGAATATTTGAATAATATAATGATGAATAATTCATAATGAATAAATAATACAATTTATATATATATATATATATATATATATATATATATATATATATATATATATATATATATATATATGTGTGTGTGTCTGTATAATATATTTGTTCCAGTCACTGTAATATAAAAATTGATAATTTCTCAAGTGAAGGAAGGCAATTATTGCAAAGCATAATAGTAAGCCTTCTTTCAATCATAAAATGTGTAAACATTTTTTGACTTCATTAAAGATGTGATTATTTCTGTCAAAATGAATGCTCCTGTCGTGTCAAAATGTGGGTCATCACTCAGAGAGAGCTGAAAACAACAGCTGTAAGCATCATTGCCCACAATAAATAACCGTTTTTCGATAACAGGTCCCAACCAACTAGAGTCTAAACCTTGCATACACCTTGGTATATACAGAAAGAAAAGAGATAAATCAAATCTGAATCATTGAATGCTAGTATTTTATTTGATATCTGATTGAAAATATTTGTCAGCATTTTCTTTTTCTCTCGTTTCTTCTTTGTTGGCTCGTCGTCTACCAGCACGATAGCACGCGTATTAGTGACGATTCATTAAACTCACTGGGAATTGAGTTAAATATACACGTACTGCAGTTCGAACAGTCTTATAGGCAGCGCTGGAGGCTTGTCTTGTCAAGCTTCAGCCTTTGATTGCCATCTATACATTGTGTATATTTGCTATTGGAAAACGCTACAGCAAATGCGATCTAAGATGAGGGGATATTTGTATGAAAATGTGATCGAAATCTATACACTTTGGTTTGGGGCTATTTGGCTTATACAGTATATAAACAATATAGTGTATATATTATTTATATTATGTATCATTTAAATACTAGGCAACGCAATATATGCGTTTCAAGATGAGCGAGATGATCACACACTTTGACCTACATGAAATATACCCGAGAGCTTGTGATGAAAATGAAAACTATCGAAAAAGAGCTGTGAATCACCGTGTGCAAGATAATGAAATGAAGAATAACCACATTTCTATAGCCATTTTATGAAAATTTATACCGATGAATAATTATTATTTTTCTCAAAATTGGTGGTCCGATTCCAATGAAAATGATTTTGATATAACTTTTTCGTCGCTGTCGTCATAACAAGACCAAACAAAATAAAAAATTCTGGTACAAAATATATTCTATTCCATTTTTACCATGTTCTTCGCTTATGGGTATTTACAGAATTAAATCATCAATTTGTCAAAATCAACTTGATCGATTGTCACCCACCTACGTAGTGCTATAAGTTCTATATTATAATCTTATAATGTAATAATGTAATTTTAAATCAATTATCTAATGTTGATTATAATGCCAAAAGAAAACAATTCTTGTACATCGGTTGTGCCTTACAACCTGTGAAGCGCGCACGAGGTGTAGAAGAGAACTAACCAGAGAAAGACTCAATTAGAACCGAATGGATACCTTCACTATCACTATAATCAAATTATATAGTTTTGGGTCGAAGTACCACTTTTTTCAATTATGACACGATTTCGAAAAAATGGATGCCTTCTCTGTAGCTCATCCAATTTTAAGAAGTACCACTTTTTTAAATCAAGACCCAATTTGAACCGAATACATGCCTACGCTATTATATGGATTTAGGCATATTATAGTTTTTGGTAAAAGTGACACTTTTTTCAATTAAGACCCAAATTTGGACCGAATGGATGTCTTCTCTGTCGCTCATCCAATTATAGTTTTTGGTGGAAGTGCCGTTTTTACCTGACCATTCAAATGCAATGATCTCCCACATCTCCTGCTAATACCGTTACTATTTCAATTTATATAATGTCATTCTTTAGGTATTAAACTACACTGAACTAAATAGAAATGAAATGTAATTTGGAATACTACAATCAATGTAGATCATTATCAATACTGCATTTTTCATTCAGTAGCGTGGGTCACTATTTCTCTTTCAATAGCTTAACATTGGCAATCCATTGACGCTCACAGGTTTTTGGATAATATACAGATTCTCAGTAAAATGAAAATAATAATAATAATATTTCATGTGAACCGGTAGATGAGGGGCAAATCGGACCTGGTTTGATTCCGCAACCGTCCATCTTCACAGGTTTTTTTTAGTGGTTTTCCTTTGTATAGTCTATGCTAATGCTGGGATGGTTCTTATGATATAGGCTACGACCGCTTCTTTCCCACTATCCTTCGCATTACTTGAGAAACCTTCATCTCATCATCCCATCATCTCATTAATCATGCATCCGACGTCAATATATCTTATTTATCATTATAGTGCGTCGTTAAACCCAATATAAAACGAAATAATATTGAAATAAGAATGAAACACGGACTATACAATGAGTAGGCCCTAAAGGAATTAGGGATGTTTCGGAGGGAGAGAATAATGATAGAAAAAGAATGAATTAATGTGAATATCAGTAAGAATCTCAACGATTCCTTTCCTCAATTTTAATGATTGAATTCCTGTACTTACGCCCGGTTTGGCCAACTGATTGTCAGTGAATTAATTGATATAAAGCGGATTAACTTGTCATCACCCTTGGTTACGTATGTTATTTTCGTACCTTAACTAGTAGTTAGCGGATTAACACATATTCGTAAAATTGGCTTTTATTAGTTTATTTATTATATACATTTTTTTTTTTAGATGAGTTACATTATAATAAGCTATGAAATGAACCATTGGGGTGATGATCGCCCGTTGATCATACCTTGCCATCATTACGTTTCATTGCGGGACCCACGACTTTTTGTCAAATTTTACATATTGATGAGGAAAATTTTCAAACTTGATGTGTTGGCTAAATCTCGTTCCATATTTTACTTTCATAATGTGTAAGTTTCGATATATAAACAGGAAAAATCGCACATACAACCCTCGGTCTATAAATAATTATTTACATTGGTGACAAAACCACCTCGAAGTCGTAAAACAACTGAGAGGTGCCGCTTCAAAACGATCTTACTAACTCATTCTTGAGAATTGGGAAACAATTATTGATTTCGATGCTGAAAAAACAATGAAATCCTTCCGTTTGTGCAACCACTGAAAATAACAGAGAGAAACAATACATATGTACACTCACTTTGTTAACCAAGTTTATTCTTTATTATAACAATCTAAAATAGAACATGGACACATACTAGAACACATTTGAACCATGAGATTTGAACAAGTTACGAAATAGAAAGACCCGGATATTTTTGGTGCATTTATATAGATAAGATACGTTTAAACATCAAGTATAATTTCCATTGATAATAATACTGCACATTGTAGAGCGTCTCATTTTTTATATAATTCATAAATACATATTATAATAAAATATCACAGCCGTTCGATAGAAAAATATGACTTTGTGGCACTAAAAAGACATTTGATTGATTGTTAAGATTGCATTTCATCATAATGATTATATTATAGATGACATAGTGAAGGAAAAGCTGTCGTTTTAGGTAGAAAACACATACGGTGATATTGTGTAACTCCACTAGAGTAATTTTATTTGATAGTTTTGAAAATTCCAAAGAACAAAAATGCATACGTAACTTGATGTACTGACAGTTTTATTCATTGAATTTCTAGTCATTGACAACAGCATATCACTACTGAATTCATGAGACAATAAATGTGAGAATAAACTGTATTCTTCGGAATGTTTCAGTCAATAAAATTCAATTACCCTCGTGATGTGATATATTTTTCTCGTACGAGTTTTCCAAGTGAAACGCTTTATTGTCTAGATCTAGAAGATCGAAACTACACAAAGAGTAGGTCTTCCATTGAGTAGGCTGTTGCTAGGTTACTAGATCTCCTTAAGGATGTGTCGGGTAAAGAGTCCACGTATTCTTGGACGCTGTTGTAGGAATCTGAAGCGCAAAGTCTTGTCGTGGACTTGTGGAGGTCGACTTCAGTATCGTAAGCTGATTCGAGGCTAAAACACAAATATTAATTACATCTATTAATGGTGGGATCTTTCATACGTCATGAGCGAAATTCAATATTAATATATCTCTGATTTTTATTCGATAATTTATTTGAAGTTTGTTTATTTGTTTTTCTGTGTGCGCTCCTCAGGTATCTTTGTATTCACGAAAGAAGTTCAACTACCAACATTACGAATACAAATATCACCTTTATATACGTACAGCTTTGAAGTATTATTGGGGTGTTATGATTGTCAAGGTGATATTTACGATAAGAAACGCAACTACTTATTTCGGTTTATTTAAATTTTCAAAGTCGCGGCGAGGTTATGAAATTACTCAAGTTTTTACAATTATTCAGTTGGTAGATGTCCTCTTATTATCCAGTGGCTATAAGTATTTGAAGGCGAAAATTATTCTACGGAACCTTTTTTCGAGGCATTAAAATATTAAATCTCAGAGCTGGGTAGTTTTTTCATTACAATCGGTCGAGTATACATTGTGAGAAAATGATGGTTGAAATTTTGAAAATACCTATTGGAATAACGGTACGTGACAAAAGTGAATAATATCGCCATCAGAAGGTATTCAGATTTCAAGATGTTCTGAGTGCATCAATTGTGGACTTGTTTGGATCGACATTGCTGCGAACATGTGTTGTAGACTTTTCAAAAAGATCAGTATATATTTTGAAAAATCAATCATATTCAATTGAATCATTTTCATTTTACCTTTTTTTGTGTAATCTTCTCATTCACATCGTAATTTGTTTCAATTCTTTCAATTATTCTATCTGTTGATCAATTATTCCTTCACGTGGCAACCATCGTTTGTTATTGGCAGACTCTTGAATGGAGATAACATACATTTTTTTCTTTCAATTTTTATAGTTTCAATTTATTCAATTCAATTCAAGAATCTTTCTACTATACATCTTATTTACAGAACAATAGAACAATGAAACAATACAAACAGTATTGAAGTTAATATTCTTCGGTTATTATGATTAAATATAAGCCCATTACAAGTTTACTGATGAAATGGCTAATAATGGACTTCATTTGCCTATTTTTATTCTGACACAACACAATAAACTAAACTTATATATCCACGAAAGAAAACGTCAACCAAATAAATAATTGTGAGACATTATAATGTAATTAAAAAGAAACTCATTACAGCTTTTCACATTCTGCACTTTTCGAAATATGTAGTTGTGTTTCAATAATTTAATTATCGTCCTGAAAAAACATTGAACCTCAAAATACCATCCATACGCACATCTATACAAGTACAATGGTGATATTCGGTTTGTTATAGTAATACACGACCTACTGCTTTCGTGAATACAATTATTATAGAATCCTATATGGTATTGGAGTTTATTCATAAAATATCAATTGAATTTTATCCCAATTTAAGTCAAGATTTGTTTATATTTCATCGTGAGAAAATGGAAGAAAATTATAAATGATTCGAGAACCAAAAATATATAGCTACACTACTATCCACGAAAGTATATTGTTTGGTAATTTCACAATCAACTTCAATGATTTTACGCTCTTCAAAGATGCAGTTGCGTTAGTTTTCGTAAGTCTTGCTCTGAACAATCATAATACTCATAATACTTTCGGGAAACTGAAAGACTTTTAAATACGGCGGAAAATTATGGTCGCCGACAGCGCAGTCTTGGTGTTGAAGTTCATTGGTTTTAAATAATCAAAATGGGGTGGTAAGATCACCCTTGCGGTGCCCCGTCCAAACGATTCTACTTTTCATCCATAGCCTTAATTGGGGAACAAAGATTCTATATCAAGTTTAGATGTTATTAAAAAAAAAATAATAGTAATAATATATTTTTTTTATTGGATTTAAATAATACGTAGGCCTACATACAAGAATGATTAACACGCTCTTCCACAAAGCCAAAAAGGCTTATCTGTGGGATGAAAAATAAAATTAGTAACTTGGACGAAAATGAACCAAGAAACTATAAAACAAGTACACTTAACATTTACTTTTTTCCACTGTCTTATTAATTGAGGTTAGGCCTACTTTAAATACAACAAAATGGGCATATCATACTATTTCTATTTTCACAACTCTCAAATTAGGCAAAGAATTTTTTTCAATACTTAAGGAATAAAAAATCGAATATGTATATATATATACATATATATATATATATATATATATATATATATATATATATATATATATATATATATATATATATATATATATATGTATATATATATTATATATATATTTTTTTTTTTGGATATTTATATTTCTTTATTCAGCAAATTGAACAAGTACAAGTACATATATATATATATTAAAGACATATATATATATATATATATATATATATATATATATATATATATATATATATATATATATATATATATATATGTATATATATATATATATATATATATATATATTTATTATATATTTTATAATATATAATAATAATAATAATAATAATAATACTCTAACTACCACAGCTATACAAATATCACTGGTGATATTTTGTTTGTTATGTTGTTGGACATAATATTCTTCTTTTGTGGATACAAATACACATGACCTGGAGTGCGATTGTTTACTGTAAATAAAGTTCAGTTGCACTTTGTACATATGTTTCTTTTTATACGTGCCGATTGGAGCAATGTGCAGTATTAATGACAATATCAGGGCCGACAAACGAGCACAAAGAATGTGTATATATGCTCTGTGCTCTATCGATACTTTTAAGTATACTTGTAATCACGAAAAGGAGGAGCATGATTAGAAAGATACTGAGAATGTGAAGAAGCCAATCTGTTTAGAACTATATAACTTATATGTCTGCTGGTAGATGTTACAGTTTTGTGTAGTTGTTGTAAACTTGAAGAAGCCGCACGTACTCGTGAAATTATATTTCGATGTCTGATAAGTACGTTCCAGTGTTTGTTACTAAGTACACCTGATTTAGTATATTATTAAATTGATGTAAGAATTATATTAGAGATGAATAGAATGGAGAGCTTTTGTTATTTACTTCCTTCATAATTATGAAATTGCAAAACGTTGTTGAAAGTAATGAGAAACTAGTAGTTTCCAAACTATAATAATTTGCTATTCTGGTTGACTTCCGAGATTCGGAGGTCATCTTCACACATTACAAACACTGCGATCAACGTTAAATTCAACAGGCGTCCCGACGCGATAAACAAAACATAAATAACATGATAATAAGTCTGATAATATTTAGGTCTAGAGTCGATTTAGGGAGCGATATTTTGCCAAAGGTTGTAATTTATAACACTTATTTTGAAAAAAACGTCTGCGAATCAGATGATGCAAATTGATGATTGATGACAATATTACATGAAAAAATAATAGTCCAAGTATCAATAATACATCAATTTTATCAATATAGAAATATATTTGAGAAATAATTTGTTTCATTTATTATATTTATAAACGTTGATATTATTTAGATCAGGATATATATATATATATATATATATATATATATATATATATATATATATATTTATATATATATATATATAAATACTACATTTATAATTTTACTATATTTTGTCAATATCATGTATCTTTTTTTAATATTGTTAATCTGTGCCCTTGTAACCAGCATTTATATGCATAAACAAGAGAATAAATAAATAAATGAATATAAATATATATATATATATATATATATATATATATATATATATATATATATATATATATATATATATATATATATATATATATATATATATATATATATATATATATATTAGATTGGATTTCTTTGGTCTCTTATACTCACCCCGTGAAATCGGTGATCTTGTGCGGCGACGACCCAAGGATGCGCACGCAAGTCAGCACGAGGAAGACGAAAGTGAAGTTAACACCGCACGTGATGGTGATGATCCAGAGCACCTCGTGCGTGGTGAAACATTGCTCGTGATCACCACGGCGTCTCTTCACCCCGCCTGGTAGACTCGTCTCGTTCAGGGCATGCTTCACTTCACTGTCGGGGAATCTGGGCCAACAGAACATGTGTTGTGAACTGATTTGCATACGGTGATAGTGGGGGTATTTTAATTTAATTCAATTACTTTTTTTCGTTAATTGCATATTCTCAGAAAATGGAATAAGATCATATATATATATATATATATATATATATATATATATATATATATATATATATATATATATATATATATATATAATATTGTGGTCTTTGGGGGTAAATTTGGATTAATATCAGAGGACCTTCTGACGTCGCTATGTTTCTGGGACTCTTCATACCCATTCTAGAGAGGCGTCGTTTTTTAAATTGTTTTTAAACTACTGAATTGAAGAGAAATAATTGTATAAGAAATCATCATAAGGTATAATGAAAAAATATAAATTCAATTGAAATAAAAAAATTCAATCTTCTATATTTTTGAAAACTATAGATACAAGTTTGAGCTATATGAGTTTTTTATACAACAGAGGGATTGTATAAATTGCGGATCTGAAAAATACTCAAATATATTTTTCTGAAAATTTAATTAGAATCATCATAAATCTCTGAAATATAAAATTCTTCAAGTTACTGTTCAGAACCCAACGAACCAACACAAGGAAGATTGAGCTTCATTCATTTTCATTTGTCGAGAGTCGGAATTGTATACCAAAGTGGAATAGCTCCAATTGACAATTAAGACTTGTTATCACCATGATTACCAATGCATTTTGTATCTGGTATCGTGATGCTAGTAAACAAGCTTTTCAAAACGTAATTTAAAAAAAAAATTGACACAGCTATATCTAGTTGAAAATGCTGTTATTGGCTGGGTGAGTGCTAACAGTGCAAAACAGTGCAGTACAGTACATTCTAATATATATACAACAACTGTATTCAAACGTCATATTCAATTTCACAATTTTGACGTCCTATTATTGCATCTAATGATTTCAATGGAATGAAACCACGTGAGTACAGCTATACATGAATGAATCCACGGAAGAAATAGATCGCCTATAAACAAAATACATTACTGTAAAAACTTCGGAAATTTTAAATCTCGATTGACCTTTGAACATTTCAATACTTCTAAAAGATGTAGTTGTGTTTCTCACCGTCATTCTCGTCCTAAAATATAATGGACCTTCAAAATATACCGCAGATATACAATGGTGATAATTGTGTTTTTCAAGTTGGTACTGATTTTTTTCAGTGCATGAAAGAATAAAGTAGCCTTCAGGCAATTAGGAGACTCGCTATATAATAATGGATAAATATACCAAGAAATTTCCCTGGTGGCCAAACTTTGCGGGAACAGTAGGGTCTAACCATATGGTCAAAACATTGCGAATTAATGTATATATATGAGTTGAGGTGTCCTCAGTCTCCACAGGCCCAAAAATTCCCACCAGGACGATTTCAGAGTTATAAATGATTATAAAATTAACAATAAAAATTAAATATATTTATAATATTAAATAAAATTAGGGTGAAAAATTAACAAATACATGAACTGATGCAGAAAATATTGATCGACAATTCTAATGAGTCAAATTTTATGATAACAACGATGGAAAGATTAGTTGAAAGGTCAGAAACACTCAATATTCTTGTCATCGATTTTTACCTTACAACGTATTGTTACATAGAAATAACACGTTATATATTAATTGTTAATGTTCATTATAGATCTACATTATTTTAGAAGATACTTTTCTGCTTGGTGTGAAGCAGTTTCACTACTGTATATCTTCATCCGGCAAGTTAGTGCGATCGTTTATATGTTATATTGACACTTAAAATGTTATGCTTCGAGTAGGTCCCTCTTGAATAGCACAGAAAGTAATGAACAATACATTTGAATAATTTTCACAATTAGTTTTTATAGTAGCATAATTCCCTTCTCCCCCCCCCCCCCCATTCTCCTTCATAAGGTATATTTGGATTCCCTGCAGATTCACCTTCCCCTAACACATGATCAAAGATTTCACGTCCTAGAAAAGCTTAAAATTGATCAATTTCTCTCTTGCAAATGAGTTTTCACTTTTCATTGGATGTTCGTTGAGTTTCCATGTTTCCAAACAAAAACCAAACAAAGACCAACAAGAAACGAAGAAAGTGACGATAAATATCAATACAAAGTTTGAAGATGTCTTCTCCTCGACGCGAATTATCGAATTGTTCAATTCACCAACTCTGAATGTATTAATCACACAGTTTGTTGAATGAGTTGAATTGAAATTGATTATTTATGTTAGGGTGGTGAGATCGCCCTTGTGATGCTCCATTCGATCGTATATACCATAAAAACCTCAAAGTCTTAATTTAGGAACAGTATATTTGTGCTGTCAAGTTTTTGATGTTGATATTCAGAAAATCTTCGAAAAACATCATTATACCCCTTGTTATATATGAAATAATCATCACCGGGAGGGTGGAGGAGGGCTTCCTCCCCCCTCCCAAAACGCGTAATATATGACAAATTAGACGATCCAATTTCACATTGAAACATTGTGTTGAACTGAACCACACTTTATTTTTAGAAAAAGTGAAGGAGTGTTCTTGACTTTTAGTATGAGCTCTCTCATCTCAAGTGAGCGAATCTCAGTAGAAGAGTGCTTGTGTGTATAACAAAGACAGAATGATGTGAACTCACGTAGTGTCGAGTGAAGTAGCTTCCTCGACTTCTTCTTTTCGTTTCGACGTTGGTGCTGTTGTTGTAGATGTTGTTGTTGTTGTCGTTGTTGTTGTAACGGTCTTGTTCTTGTGTTTGGCATGACGCACAGCGTGTTGGGGCTGGCTGGACCCGGCAGAGTCGAGAGATGTAAGATGTCGACGTAGCACGGATATGCTCGCAGGACGAAAGTAGCTGGAAACATAAGTAAGATGTGTACATGATTTATTCATGAATTCCCACTAGTCACTCGAAATATTTTTTTTCCAACAACTGGAAAATATATGAAAACTTTTAATATTGTGAAAGTGGTTATTTTGAAAGATGTTCGGAGGGAACTCAATCGTTCGCGTAGTTAATCACGAGACGAGTTCGATACGTGTATTTAGATGAGCGTAGCGAAAACTCTCATTTCACATACCGTATCAAAACAGATCAGGATACGTTTTTATTTAATTTTTTTTTGGACTCGGTATACAGGTCAGACAAAGAAACCAATCAACTTGAAACTCTACTGCACATTGATGTCATACAAGAAAAGGTTGGATTTTTTAGCCACATCGGTTTGGAAAAATTCGTGAAATTTAGGGAATCATCATAAGAATAACCCGGAGGAATAATATTTGGAAAATATATGAGCAAGTTCTTTATACGAAATGTAATCTCATTCTTATTTTGAAATTATTAAATCTAGTCACTGCCATCCTTATAAACAGTCCACCTGTTTGTCATCCCTAACAAATGTGAATTTGAAAAATACTTTTTTTGTGATTCAATCTATATATATATATATATATATATATATATATATATATATATATATATATATATATATATATATATATATTCTTCTTCTTGAAAACGGCCGAACAACATTTCTTGAAACTTGATAGTAACATGTTTTAGAACAATATAGACATTCTGTGAACATTTCACCTAAATCGGGTAAAACCTGAAAATTGAAAATTTCGCCGAATACTATATTATTACGGGGATCTACCAAACTTTCAAAACGTTTTCCGAAAGAAATGTCAAAATGATTCAGCTCAAAAACAATACAGATATATTATAGTTTGGCACCAATATCTATGTAGAAAGCTACAAGTTGATTGGTACCTTTGTCTGACCAGTATGCCACGCACAAAAATAAGTAAAAATGGAACGAATCTGATTTTTTTCAAGTAAGTTGAATGGAATGAAAATCTTCCCATAGCCTATTTGAGAACTACTGTCGTGAGAGTTTCTGCCCAGAACGCGCATGTGGCACTTGAATTATTAATCAGCAACAGACAGATAATAACGAAAGATTGGAGAAGGAAATTTGAGTGATTTTGTCGTTTTCATCATAGAAATATTCACATACATATATATATATCGATTATACCAAATTTTTGGAAAAGCATTCAACATTATGATTCAACACAGAACTTATTATAGAAGGAAAATATATGCATTATGTTGTATTCTTAATTAGGTTCTACACGGTTCTGTAATTAAAAAAATAATCTGTCTGAATCAATTCAGTCAAGTTTAAATTAGAATGGGATTAATGTATGAAAAAAGTTTTGAATTAATTGATTGATGGACCTTTAGAGGCATATTCAATGTTTTGTCATGCTGAAGTGTGTGTGTGTATGTGTGTATGTGTGTGTCTGAGGGATAGAGAGGAAAAGAGAGAGAGAGAGAGAGAGAGAGGGAGAGGGAGAGAGACAGGAGGAGGAAAGGAAAAACCGTTCAAATGACTGCATATATCTAATTTTGTTTACATTTCGATTTTGATGAAAGCTAGTTCAATTTTGGAATATATGAAAAATTGGAAAAATATTTAATTTAAAAAAATGTAAATAGAATGCAGATGACGTACTTTTGCATTAGAGTAATGCATAATTTAAGATTACAATATTTTAAGATCAAATTATAAATAAATCGATATACTTTCAAAATCACCATGTATTTTTTGTCCCTGTTTGATAAGGTAGGCCTAATGAATGTAATATTCAGAACTTTCAGGATTCAGCAAGAATTACAGAACCATTTTACATGAAAGATACATCTTGAAATGAGTTCACAATTCAATCATTGAATTTGTATTGATTTGATCAATGAAGAACAAAACTAAACGTCTTTAATCAATCGAGTATATGAACAAATATTACATGGAAGAATTCAACATTGAATCAACTGATTGGATGAACAAAGCAAAGACTCAATTTCAGCATACTCGAAAAAAAGTACCCGTTTTTATAATATTTGTCTACATTTTTCTTTTTATTATTGTTTCATCGTTTTATTTTATCAACCTTTGTGCACTAATTAACTCGTTGCCTGATTTTACATAAAATATAATGATAAAAAACATCGCACGAATGTTTCAACCGGGTCAATCGTTTCCAATTTCCACCCATAGCTGATGCTATTCTATAAACAAACTACATACACTATTGTTTTAACTCGTTTTATCCAAACACGCGCGACATTTCTCTGTGAGGGTCAGCTGGCACTGTCTATCTGTAGACCGGTACACTTGCGATCACAAAAAATGGTTTAACCAAAAATACAATTTGTATTTAAATAAAATCTTCACGCACATTTAATCGCTTATTTTTTCACAGACTATGCGTGGAGTGCATGTAAGCACAAATTGTCATCTTAGTTTTAGTGCGTACAATATCAGTATTTTTCATTAAAGAACATAACAACCCTGAATGTAGATTTTAATGAATGAAAACGATATTTATTTTTCCAATTTTAAAGACAGCTAGAAATCATCTTATTGATTTCAGAAAATTATAAAAATAGACCATGAGTCATAACAGGCATTAACTATTCTGTATATAAACATGAACAGAATCGAGTAATGTCTAAGTCACGACTAAGAAAAAGTCACGGGTCCTAGAGAACAGATAAATTAATTGTAATTTCTGAACCGAGATGGTGATTATCTAAATTTCTTCAAAATTGGGAAAATAAATATCGTAATTATTCGTTAAAATCTAATTTCAGGGTTGTGATGAAATTGATGATGCATTTTAATAAAGCTTGATAGAACACTTTAAGTGACCGCAACCGTGAGTACAAAAAAAAATACAAAAGTTCCATCTATTCACATATCTCCATTATCACGCCTCCATTCCATTACGTGAAATGCCATTCGAAAATGGCTGTTTATATATAATATCTTTGATAACGTTCATCCATTAATAATGTGTTTAATTTCACTTCAGTAACTTGCCACTATTATTTCCTGCCGTTCTCTCTCTACCTCGCTCATTAGTGTTGAAGGTGGTAATTGAATGTCTCCTTTACTCATTCGCACGATCGCTCTAGAGTTTCGATCCAGAAAACACTCGTTTCAAATCGAGCCCATAATCCTTTGTCAGTGACTGGCGAACCTTGAACAATTAAACTAGGAGATCAAATTTTACACGTTCAGTTTGTATTGAACATACTCTTTGAATCCAGAAAGGATTAGTACTCTACAGAAAAATGATCTCACATCAACAGTAGAATCAAATGATCACCGTCATCAGACAAAGAATCAGGGGTTATATTAGTGCGCAGTTGACCCTAATATGCGCAGTTCTAAATTTCAAAAATGCAGCTCTTAATTTCAATTTGCGCAGTTGTAAAATTAAGTATCTGTATATAATAATGCACTATAATACCATGACATTAATAATGCGTATTAGTAATAATGCATTATGAAGCAACAAACTTAGGCCTACATATTCCCAAATAGTAACAAGATACTTTAAAAAACAAAGTTTTTCAATTCCCTGCGGGGCTGTGAAGCTCCCCCCCCCCCTCCCAGTATCCGCGCGGAACCTACCTCTTTATATAATTAATTTTTTCATATGCGCAGTTCTAGATTTTCACTAATATAACCACTGCAAAGAATGTCCCCTGAAACCTATAAGTTTGATAGAATCGTCGAGAAAACTGGTTGATATTGTTATTTTTCATTTACTTCGTGACACAGAGTAATTGTTCCCGATGATGTTGAGGGGGACAAGAGATCGGAAGGAGCACCACAAGGACGATTTTACGATCTTATATATATAATCATCAATAAATATATGATTGGAACCTACCAAGCCGATTAATAACAGAGTATCTTACCGCATTAGATCCATAATTATCTATATTCTAGGCTACTAAAATATACAATTTACCAGCCATAGACGTTAAACTCTGAATCGATCCATGCACCGACTTTATTTAGTGAAATCAATTACAGAGAGTGTACAAAAAACTAAGATATATAAGAGGCGACTGAATACGTAAGTGTAAATGAATCCGTTAAGTACACAAATAAAGATGATCTGTCCAAATAGGTGTAATAAAACTGGACTCTCTCTCTCTCTCTCTCTCTCTCTCTCTCTCTCTCTCTCTCTCTCTCTCACTCTCTCTATCTGGAACTGTTAACAGTAATACTCGGTCGCCAACACTCTCGTGTGTGAAGAACTCTATTTCAATTCACGACTGTCGGCGGTTCTGATCGACTCTGCTATATACACTAGGATCCACGCAAGAAGCAGGTCGACCACGAATATAAAAAACCCAAATATCACCGTTATGTTTGTATAACTGTTGTATTTTCAATGTATTTTTAATTTTCCGCACGAGATTTACGATTAGAAACGCAAACTGCATCATTCAAAAGCGATAAATCCTTAAGATTGTAGCGAGATGGAGTGATTTCAGTAATTTACAATTATTTACTTGGTAGACGATTTTTTAGTGGATACAAGTACACTTGCGGTCTCAAAAAATTTTTTAATCTGAAGTTGAAATTTTAATTTGAAGACTATACGTACATTCAACAGCTCATTTTTTCACAGACTATATGCGTGGAGTGCTTACGCACATTATCTGCTATAGTTGTAGTGCGTATAACGTCAGTATATTTTTTTTACGATGCATTCTGATGTAGTTTGACCGACCATTTTCTGTGATCGCAAGTGTATATAAGCTATATTTTCCACATACAAGCATGCCAACATGACTGAATTATAAGATATCTTCAGAATATAAATTAATCATCAAATTTACGATGGTATATATAAAATATACGATTCTTTATTTATGGTTTTCGATCGACATGGAAGAGTAGAACGATTTCTCATACACTTTACTAGATAGATGAAATTGATTACGGAAGTTTAATAGGAATAGAAGATTGAAGTCCAGCTTGTTATTCCGATTGTTTGACGATTTTCTACAACGCAAAGTCTTTTTGTTCAGGTGAATTGAAAGTATATCTTTCGAACTCTACCTCATTTCATCCCTTGAGATAATTGAACGTTATCATTCAGAAATGAACAAGGTGGTTTGCAATCTTTCCAAAATATGTCTTTCAAGTATTTTGCCATCAATCAAGCGGTGAGTTGGTTGGTGCTCAATAAATCACTCATCAATTTCAGTTCTATTATAATTCCAAGAAACAAATATTTGCCAAACTGAATATGAATTTAATTTAATTTTCGATTATCTTGATAAACCTGCATATAAATATTTAATTTTGCTATTATAATATCGCACATTATCACAAGGGCAATCTTATTTCTTCCAACCAAAAGGAAAAATAATGAACCATCGAGCAACCATTTTCATAAACAAATTTAAATAGTTTGGAGTTTCGTTACAATAGTGCGTTAAATACTAAGTTTACATTAATCAATTGATCAGATGTTGGTGTTTTACCTCAACAGATGGTAATGGCTAATACTGATCATCTCAAGAGCCTATATCATTACGTGCATTTTATTCAAATTCTTTATTGGCGTAAGCCTAGCTCATTATACTTCAGTAAAAAAATGAAAATGAAATCAATATTTTGAAACTTTGGTAACTAACACGCAGCTATCATAAAAATATTTCTGGTCAAGCTGAAAAATGAAATTTTTCAGACAAGAAAACTTGAAAAACAAGAATATCTAATAAATCTTTTGGAACTGTTTGAATATAAATATCATCATCATACTATCATCATAATTAAATTCTGGATTTTATATAGTCTCGAAGTATGAAGATAACCTAGCAAGTGATACTATGAATGTATATATATATATATATATATATATATATATATATATATATATATATATATATATATGTGTATATATACTATATACATCACATTGTTTATATATATATATATATATAATATATGTTATATATATATATATATATATATATATATATATATATATATATATAATATATATATATATAATATATGTTATAATGATTTGCGGAATCCATGTTAATATATGTTGATAAAACATATATTAACATGGATTCCGCAAATCATTATAACATATTTCCACTCCATGAAAGCCTACGAGAAACATATATATATATATATATATATATATATATATATATATATATATATATATATATATATATATATACATATATATATATATATATATATATATATATATATATATATATATATATATATATATATATATATATACACATATCAGTATATTTACTGAGGTATTGCAATTTTTCGGCGATACCCGGCACCTCCACTCATGTAAAACGTTCACGTTGCGGCTACAACAATCACATGGGCCCGACTCGGAAACTAACTCATTCACGTTAAGACGAATATAGATGAATAATTTTCCTTTCTTTTTTTATTATCCTTTCTAAATTTTGATTTGTTTTTTATTCTGTGTCGATAGGCAACCGGATGTACATGGGCAGAGATCAATAAAGATTTATATATAGGGAAATAATATGAAATTATAAGAAATTACGAGAAAAATTATTTCAATATAATTAGTGATGAGCCATATCATTCATATTCTGTGATAATTTTCTTGTTCAAATTTTCACGTACTTTCAGTACAAATCATTTGAAACAAGTAGCAAAAAATAATTATCATTAATGGATATAAGAGCAATATAAAATGAGAAATAATTTCTGTAAACTTCTTATGGCAGTGGGTTTCGAAATTATATTTGAAAACGTGGCGCTCTTATCATTTTGTTTTTTATAATGCAATAAAATTTCGCAAGGTTTTCGTTTTCATTTCTATGCAACAATTACAATTATACCATATCTATACGAAACTATATTTGAAGATAATATTTCAACAGCTGAAAATAAAGTAAATAGAAGAAATAGAGTACCGGTACCTACATATTTAGCTTATGATACACAGTAGTTCTTAATCTAAACATCATAGCAATAATAATTTATTCATATATTTGTATGAATTAAAACTTGACTGTGCGTACAGAGTAGCGAGTTAAATTATTCTGTTTATGTAAATGAGTAAATAAGTTGGACTTTTCATGTTTTAGACGTATTTTATTCTAAATTCTGAGTAAATATATTTAGATATAATATATTTGAAGCTTTTATTTCAAGTACTCAACTAAAACGACACTAGCAATTTATATTTCACTCTCACATTTTGACATTAATTTTTTCAATTTATCGAAGTTGATGGAGATGTAATTCTTAGAGTTGACATATCACTACATTATCGTAGAATATAATTGTCGAACATCAATTACTTCGTTTCAGGTAAATATGTTCAACTATACTTTTTGTATCCACGAAAGATGAGTGTCGCCTTCCAATTAAATAATTTGTACAACTTCTTTAATTAATATTCGTTCTACTTCGAGTGTACATTACGCTTCATGGAGATGCAATTGCATTTCATACCTTGAATCACATCCTGAAAAATCCTAAAACCCACAAAAATATCACATCTACTTGCAGATATGACGGTAATGATGTTGGTAGAGGACCTTTTCTTTCAGGAATTCAAGTATAGCTCTAAAGATATAAGAGCAATGAGTAATTTTAAACTTTCAAAATATCAAGTGAAAACTTGCCCCTATGTAACCATAGGGAAATTAACTATAGAAAAATGCAACAATTACGATGTAAGATGACGTGAATATTTGTATGAAATATACTCAAAAACTGAAAACCTTGATTGCTTGTAGCTTTTAAATTTTAATAGATCCAATCTTGGATTAAAGCTATCGATCTGACGATAGCTTTAATTCAAGATTTAAATGACATAAGAAAATTGCATTTCATCAGCATTTTCATCATTCCCACTGCGAAATTCTTATGGGGTTTTTCAAAACTTCAAAATATTTTTCCTCAGAAGTGGTCCAACCGATTGCACACCAAAACTACACAGTTTCAAGTTAGATATAATGACATATTATTCATTTTCGTTGAGTATTTTCATTTGACCAGCAGACCACGAACATAGAAACAATATGAACGAGAAAAATACATCTGTTTTTCCAAGTAGGCCTATAGGAATAAAATTAAATCTCGAAATTAGATAATAAATGCTGGAGCTCATCCAATGGAATAGGTTTATACTTTTCGAATATTGTTGACAAATAATTTCAAACTGAAGGTTCGGAAGGTATCATCATTTTCGAACTGGAATTAACAAATGTCTATAGACCAATGCATTACATACGACAAGCTCAGCCAGGTGAATCAGAAGTGAAGCTTTGAACCATCATTCGGGAGACCTGGGTTCGATTACCATCATTATTGAACACCCTGACTGTAAGGTTTTCGTGGTTTTTGTCAATCCTTAAAGTGAATACTAGAGTTATTTCTCAAAATAAGATCAAGACCGGCTCCATCCAGTCATTTCAACAGACTAAATAAGGCTAGCCTCTGAACAAATCAACTCTATGAACACTGATCTATAAAACTAGAGTAAAAAAATATGATCTATGAAACTACAGTAAAAAAATACTTCGCAAACGTGTTTATGCTATTTTCATTGCTATAGACCAATCTCACAGAGGAATGGAATCACTTAGTTCGTTTATTTGGTTGGTTCGATATAGCTCATTGTTGGAGAATGTTGGTTTATGTGATAACACGAATGAGCGGTCACGTAAGCGTTATTGAGTGACAGACGTTGACAAAAACATAATTATGTCATGCGTGGTACGCGAGTTGAACCCACGCCCTCGAGACAAAACTACATATCAAAATACTAGTCTAAGGTCGACTACCAACCAAATAAACACAAACATCACCGTTGTAATTGTTTTTATTGTGTATATTGTTTATATTTACATTTGATGAGACTATGGAATGATGAGATGAAAGCTGTTATTTTATTATGAGTAATTGGATAGTGGGAAGGATTCGGTCGTGGCTTGTTGTTGAGCAACCATCCCAGTATTGGCCTGAACGACAGAGGGAAACCATTAAAAAAAAACACTGTCAGGGTGGTTGACCATGGCGAGAATCGAACCGGGTCTTCTGAATGACGGTTCAGTGTGCTAGCCATTCGACCACTCGTCTCAGTGCTTTGCACATCCGCTGTGATATTTTATAAGTTCAATTATTTTTCAGAACTAGATTTTGGATTAAAAATACAATTACATCTTTCAATTTAGCGGTGTTTGCAGCTATAATGAGTTTTTCTACATTTAACTTAGTTTTTATATTTATTTAGTTGGTAGACGACCCACTTATTTAGTGAATACAACTATATTTCTAGTTGTCTATATGTATCAGATTAACCGAAGTCGTAGTCGTAGACCGTTATGGAGTTCGCACAGTTTATCTATCCAGAGCGGAGGACGGTATATGTAAATGGACTTTGGCTTAGAGATCTGGAGAATCAGTCCTCATCGGCTCTCTCTCTCTCTCTCTCTCTCTCTCTCTCTCTCTCTCTCTCTCTCTCTCTCTCTCTCTCTCACACGCGGGGGAACATTTTTCGAGGAAAGACGTTTTAAATGTCAAATTTACGATGTTGAATTGGATGTATTCAATTTGGAATTATAGTGGAATTAGATTGAGCTAGGTTCGTTGGTTACGTTGGGGTAGGTTTTGTTCAAAGTTCAAATCATTTTCAGAATCGTCCAGCACGAAGTATACTCTCCTCTATACATCAGATAGCATCGTATAGTACAGTACACTTTAAAAACTTTTTGCTGGAACAATAGTAGCCCCCGGAGCATCATAAGGTGTAAAATCCCACGTCCACAGGAGTTTTAAAAAAAGATGAGAAAAGTAGATAAAGTAGTAACTGGCATTTTCTTTTCCGACTCAGCTGCCAACAAATATATATATAGATGGACGTCTGCAGTGAGTCATAAAGTTTGGGTGATCATAATCTCGGTGACGATGGTGACCGTCAGGAAACATCCATAAACCAACTTGCGGTGGTAAATAATTTTTGTTACAAGATTGGGATACAAGAATGCGTATTTAAGGCGACCCCAGTCTCCGTAGAAAAAAAAATCCCAACCGGGTGATTTCACAGATATAAAACATCATGAAACTTAAACAGTGCAAGATATAAATTGACAAACACGTCATAAGATGCAGACAATATTGGTCGAAATTACTTCTGACTTTGATCTTATAATAGCAAAGGTGGAAACATAGACCATGAATTACACCCAATACATGAATACATGAATAGGCACCCAGATTCAACGAATACAACTGGATTATTTGGTCTATAGTGGGAAGATCAATCGTATGTAACAATAACACTCGATATTTTTACCATCGATGTTTACCTCTATGTCACTACGTACCGTTATATATAAATTATATATATACATATATATATATATATATATATATATATATATATATATATATATATTTTTTTTTTTTTTCTAATAGCATCGAAACTTGATAACAAATAATGGTACCCGAAATAAGGCAATGGATGATGAAATAAAATAATAATATGTCAACAATAATGAACAAATAACATTCAACCCGACGTGAATGTTCATTATGGATGGACAATATTTCAGAACATACTTCTGTAAATTGTGTGAAGCAGTTTCATCATGCAATATATTTAGATGGAAAGCTACTATGATCGTTTATATGTTACGTTGAAACTGATACGCTGTGGATAGCTGGTGGCTCCCAATATTACGTGGTCATGAATTGTATTAATTAGAATATAGTTGCGTTTTACCAGATATAGCTCATAATCATGTAAAAAAAACGTTTTAGATGAGTAATATTTGACCTTGCTTACATCTGTATAAAAATTAATGAGACTATCCAGTATTCCGTGTAGGTCAAATTTCCTGATAAAAATAAATTCTGGCGAGAGTATATGTTTATTTTTCAAGCATATTGTCAGAATTGAGTGTAAAAAACATTTTACCCCGTCATAAAAATCAAATACTTCTTAGAGATGCGCTAGAAATGCGATGAATAATAGATTACTGATTTGAGTAACTTTTCTCATCAGAATCCCCAAAAGTGCCAATTTTGCCCATGTTTATGTCAACAACTTTTAAAAGGAATCAAGATGTTTAAACTTGTGAGGTGATAACTGCTAACAAAAACAATATTTCATATTGGAAAATGAAACGGCAAAATGAAACAATGCTATCGCGTAAAATATTTATAATCTCAATTTAAATGAGAAGATCTGAGGTTTCATTATAGCAACGATGCCAATAGATGGAATATTAATTGTTGAAATTTCATAGTATAAAGAGTATTTCTTCATTCAATGCTTTTATATAGGCTTATAAACAACTAACAAACAAACTAACAAAGTTAGATACTAAGGTCTTTGCTTATAGTCTGTATTTCGGAAGTAAATCCAGGGCATTAATTTCTTCTTTTATATATTATTATGTTGAAATTACTTATCTACCAACTTATTATCACTATTATGACTATTTAAAATTAAAATCACTAATCGAAACAAGGCAATTGTGTCTCGACAAGAATAATCGAGCCTCCTTCAGCTTACCTGTCGTCTAATATAACTTCATGTTTGTCTCTGGCCAGTGGTTGATAAAATGTTATATCATTCTGTATTTGTTGCTCGTCTGCATGTTTTGATTGGTAGAACGATACACCATCCATTCTCTGTTGCTTATCTCTAGCTCGTAATTGGTAGAAAGATGCGTCGTCGTGTTCTTGTCTTCTTTCTTGTGGCTGGTAGAAAGATACGTCACCGTGCTTTTGTTTTCCGTCTTGGCCTCGTGATTTGTAGAATGGTATATCACCGATTCGTTGATCATCTCTAGATTCTGTGCGGTAAAACGATACACTATCAGAGCCTTCTTGCTCGCCGCTAGCTCTTCGGTAAAATGATTGATCATCGTCCATTTGTTGCTCGTTGCTGGTTTGTGATTGGTAGATAGATGTATCACCCTCTACTTGTTGCTCGTTGCTCGTCTGTGATTGGTTCGATGACATATCGTCCAGAGCCCAGCTGCGAGCTAATCGTTTCACCTGATGCCCCAACGCACTGAACAAGTTGCCGTTGACGATTTCCGGTTCTGAAAGCAAGCAGGAAATAATCGACGCGATTAGTATGGACTATTGGTGATGCGTGCTCTAGAAAAAACGATAAAAGTGTATATTTGTGCACAGTATTTGAAGTTATCTTTTCCGTTGGTGAAAAATCGAAAACTTATGTAGTTAGTTGGTACCTAGTGAGTACTGAAAATGAATACAAAAATGAAGAAAATGATACATTCTGAATTTACAAGTAGAAAATGTTGACAAAATCCCGATATTACGTTGATTATATATATATATATATATATATATATATATATATATATATATATATATATATATATATATATATATATATATTATATATATATTAAATATATATTATATATATATATATATATATATATATATATATATATATATATATATATATATATATATATATATATATATTATATATATATATATATATATATATATATATATATATATATATATATATATATATATATATATATATATGTGTGTGTGTATTAAAGCCACCCTCGGTAGCTCGGTTGGCTGAGGCACCGCTTCAGAAACTGAAGTCACCGTAGGGCGTGGGTTCGAGTCCCTCATAAAGCATAGGTTTTTGTGAACGTCCTCTCACTTAACATCACTTCATTGTCTCATAATCACCTGCTCATCCGCACCTCCGTATAAACTAGCTGTTGGTGGGGTCGTTAGGCAAACAATAATCAATATATATATATATATATATATATATATATATATATATATATATATATATATATATATATATATATATATTTATAGATCGACATGAATATATCACATTTTGTTCTCAGTTCTGACAAGTTTCCTGATAAGTGCTAGAGTATATATATCGCACATGAATACGTTGCTTTTATCCTTATAACGTCCACGTCCTTTATAAACATAGCAAATAAAGCCAGAGAATAATAAAGCCATGTGTGTGCATCTGTAATGAGCGTGTGCATGCATGCAATATAGCTCCTGCCTTACTAGAAAATCAGAGATGCAAAGCCATTCGAGTCCATTCAGAGTATATTTCATTGTTGATAATCTCAAAACCAAATAAAGGATAATGAGAATTAATATGGTTGGCTTATACTAATGAGATCTTGGATAGAGATTATGTTTGTAATGTATTGTTGAGACGCATTGTGGTGTGGAAGTGTTTATACAGTTCAGGACGGAAAATATTTTCATAAATGTGTTTTCCATTACTTATTCTTATACTTTTATACTCGTTTATTTGACATAAAGCATGTATGATTTCATTGTTTGGACCGAAAGACGACTATAGAACGGTCCAAAACCTACATCGGCATTATGAAAATGGACTCTCACTTGGCTTCAAACCGAGTGTATTGTATGTCTATATATATATATATATATTTTTTTTTTTTTTTTTTTTTTCATTTTTTTTTTTTTTTTTTTCAATTCATAAATAATACGTATACGATTCCTTATAAAAAGAACCGAACTTGAAAGAGGAAACATGAATCTGCAATTCCATTGCCATACATTTCCATTTGGAAAATCAAAAATTTGTTGTGTGTATATATACCAAGCATATATGAAGCATATTACATTCAATTCTTAGCAACTTTCAAAGAAATATAGCTTATACATTAAATTTTCACCTCACTTTTCTAGCAAAGGAAAAAATATACCGTTCTCACTCTCTCCTTCAGTGATAAAATCAGACATTTTTAAAGGTTGGTCCTCACATCCATGATATCAAAATGTATATATGTATATAGCTCATAGCTGGTAGATATTAAAATACCATCTGTCAGTTATGCCTAAAGGCGATGGAGGTAGCTCAAAGGTAAGTGGTGGTGGGATTGAGTTTGGTGGAGGTGGAGGTGGAGGTGGGGAACTGAGAATATGCAAGTAGACAGTCAGCGAGCCAATTCAAATGACAAGTGATGCCTTCTAGTTACGCGATTCGACAAACTCAATATGTTCTTCTTGCTTATTGGAAAGAGAAGTGTGTGTATGTGTGTGTGCATTCTTGATAGTGTGTGAGTGAGTAAAGCTTTCACGTACGGCACATGAAAGAGAGAAAATGGAAAACTAGACTTATATAGGACCAATACTGAAGAGACGTGCTAGAATTGATATTGAGCTGACCTCTTCAACATTGACCTGATCTCGACTATTGTGGTTATATATATATATATATATATATATATATATATATATATATATATATATATATATATATATATATATATATATATATATATATATGTGTGTATACATATATGTGTGTGTGTGTGTGTGTGATGTACACATATCCATATATTTCCGAAACTCAGTTCATTTTCTCGAGTATCAAAGTAGTTTAAATGAGACAAACGCATTAAAGTTGTTAGAATATTAACGTAGACATTTTCCTCTACGTGGCGGTTATTTTGTAGCTACCTTCATCGAGAGATGGAGTATATATAGCTTTATACACAGGTCTCTTGATAAGTAAAGAAAATGACGCGCGATGTGCATGTTTTAGAGCCAATATCAAATTAACTTCATAAATAAAATCACCATTAAGTCACCTTCAAATATATTTTGCAAAATATTATTCGTATAAATATCCTCATTGTATCCCCTCACCAAAACATAAGCAACGGAGATTACCGAAAAGTATTGAGAAATAAACGATAATATTCAACATGTTTATTGCATTTGTCTCATTTACACTTCTATAATACTCTGAAAATGTACATAATACAAGTACGGGAACCTTCGAGAACTTCAATTACATGCACACGCACAAGACTAATGAAGACCTTTTTTAGTTCATGACTATAAATATTTAAAACCAAATTTCAAGACGATCGGTCCTTTTTCGGTAAAAAAAGCAACAAAGAGAAATACGATAAAACAATAATCTGGCAATGAAAACGAATCCCGTAACAGCTCAGACTGAAATTCAGTCTTCGTTGGCGCTCATCTAATCACAATATATCACAATATATATTAAATTAATGTTAACGATACTCATAAAGTACCTTTCAATATACACCTATAAAAATTACCATTATTTTAAACAAGGAAACGCCCCCCCCCCCCCTATCCATAATACAAGAACAATACATTTAGGCCCAGTATTACCAAGTCCAGTTAGTATTTATCTGAGAGTTGGTGAAAACAAATAGCATAGGTAACCATGGTGATAACAAATTTGAACTGTCAGATAAAGGCTAACTGGACTTGGTAATACCGGGTCTTAGAGACATGTCAATTCACCTTAGTTATACTAAAAAAAATAAACTGATAGGACAGAGGCACATAGATTACCTTGCACCCTGGCTATACAATCAGCTACCGCTAGAAATCAAAAAATCTAAAAATTTAATTGTATTTAAAAAGTCCTTAAAAATCTGGCTGAAAGAGTGTTATTAATTGATCTCGCGTAAAATAACGTAAAATAAAATAAAAGGGTTATATATATCTACTTTATTATTACTATAAACATGTTCATATGCAATATGATATCATATTATAGTTTATAACTTTTTTGTATTTGTTTGTTTGTATACCTACTTATGGCTTAATTAATAAGTTCGAGAGTCGGATTTACACTAATTATATTTTTTTCAAGCAAGACGGGCCGTGCACAAGATTTAACTTATGCGGGCTTCGCACTTACAAAATATCATTTCTGAATTTCTAAATTTTACATCAAAACTTTATATCAAATTACTTATCACTGTTGCTTTAATATGTTTATAATTGTTCACTTTTGATTTTATTATTTGTCTATTTGTTCATTTGTACCTTTCTATCTACTACCTGTATGCAATTGTCGTAGTACTTGATATGTAAACGTTGAGTGTGAATAAAATGGTTTCAAAATTAAATGAAAATGAATTAATTTATGTCGCACTACACTATATTGTATGTCTTGAAAATGTATGATCCAATTATCCAAAAGACCAGGAGGGAAGATAATCTTTTCGTATACATGTGTATACTACATACCCCCAATAACAATAAACTGACACCATCCTTACTTCAATTTTGATTTCATTTGGGAATGCTCAATATTATTCAATATAACCCCATATTATTCAATATTGCGTGAGATGCCTTGAAGTATTTATCTATAGTAAATGGAATTAATTTTGTTAATTGTATTCAGGTATTTCTGAACGGAAATTTGAATAACTAACTGTATGATGTGACGCACACCGAAGAATTACTTCTAATCAGTTGCCAATTCTTTGAAATCGTTATAAAAATTTATTCATGTATACATACTGATTGTTCTCAGAAACAGTAGAGAATTACTCTAACAGACGCCATTAAATTGAGAAAAGTCTTGTTGAATACTCAATTGAGTATAGTTTGGCATAATGGAGCGAAGCAAATGAAACTGGAAAAAGATTCGACCGATCTCACTTGGATAAGGAGCGAATTCAATATGATCACCATAATGACATTATTTTAATGCCCTTATGTTGACCCGTCCAAACGATCTTACTTTTCATCCATCGCCTTAATTAAGGAACAATTATTTTGTAATAAGGTTCAATTTTATTAAAAATAATTTTCCAAAAAATACTTTTCCAAAAAATAAAATTGAGTTTCAAAAAACAATCAGATTATAAAATATATTTGAGTGATGAATCAGCAAATATTTTATCCAACCAAAAACTATGAACATTATCATGTTTGTTCATTAATTATTGAACTTCCTCTCATTTACTCATTCATCATCTCTCATCCACATCTCATTTAGCCTCCCTCCGCTACTCAGTCAGCTAAAGCACCGCTTTGGAAATTAAAGTTACGTTTTTGCGTGAGCTCGAGTACCGCATAACGCATAGGTTTTTAAAATGTCATTCACGCCCCTTATTAAATTGGCTACTGGTGGTTTCATTAAGCGAAGGTTAGTTGAGTTGAGGAATCCTATACTAGTAAAAACTACTTGAAATAAGTCTCATTTTGTATTTTCAAACTCTCTCTACTACCAACACAAAATACCCTCATGAAAAAAACAAAGTGAAAAGGTCCGTACAACATTTATACCGTTCCAGTTATATTTGAGACTTAAAGTTTTCAACCACACACTAATCAACGACATACACCACCAATATAAAATAATGAAAGGATATAAAGTAAAAGTCTCTCTATAGTCGTAGTTATCGACCTTTTCCTTCAGATAATCGATATACGTTATCTCGAACTCGGATACCTTGTTGGTAACAGGTTGCTCACATCTGTCAGTCAGCGAGTTACAAATCACACCAGCTTTTCAGAGGTAAAACCAAGTAGTACAAACGAGTCGACTCCGGGACTTCCATTAAAAACTTTTGAAACTAATGATCCAAAACGACGTATAATA